>CADEBD010000587.1:0-45413 GCA_902825455.1 Arctia plantaginis
CGGAGGCAGAGCGTGGCGCAGGCGGCCTATAAATATTGCATTTAAAGTTGTCCTGTAGTATAGTCCTATCATAATAATAGTACGAGTATAATTAATTACTCCACACTGGCACCGCATTAGTAGTATTAGTAGTTCTACATTGAACACGTGCGAAGCCAGGGCGGATCGCTAGTCTATACTACATAAAACTACAAGAAGCCAATAAATTAAATTTATTAAAAATCCAACGCGTTCCCTCAAACGATTACATACCTTTGAAATGCCATTGCCAATTGCAAAACTGAATAAAAAAATTAAAAAGTATACTCGAAATTTATTGGCATTTAGTGCAACCAATCTAATTATCTATAAAACTAACGTTGCATTTACATTTATTTATTTACATAACCTTATGCACTTTTGTACATCAGCGGACTTAATGCCCGGGATATTCTCAGCTAGTCAACCTTTAGGTGGTGGAGAAATCGTGAATGGTAGGCGCACATAGGTTACATTACGAACCAACTAAAACATACACTACACAACACTACATACATAAATTTAGATACAAATATATGTATATACACACTATATACACTATACACACACACACACGTATAAATATTCACAAACACATATGTACATTATATTGGTACACTATGAATATAAGAAATTCGTTTGGTGTACTATTCATTTAATGATTCTGTCATCTTATTAAGAAGGAGGTCATGTACCTTCTTTTTAAATATGGAACGGTTTGTGGACATCCTGGCGAAGCGCAATCCAGAGGAGAACTTCTTAAACGAAGAACGAAGAGTGCATGCAGTCGGAATGTTGCGAGGGCCATAAGAGAAACAAATTATTTGGTTGATAATGGTTCTTATAACCTTCAAGCAAAAAGCGTACTTCTTCCTTAAAGGCCGGCAACGCGCTTGTGACTCCTGAGTTGTAGGCGTTCATGGGCTTGCGGTAGTCGCTTTCTATCAGGTGACCGGTCTGCTCCTTCGCCCCCTCTTCCATAAAAAAAAAGTTGTGCAGTGTATGTTTCGAATCAGTGCAGAATCGATTCCTGCTTAGTGCGAATATTTTATTGATCAACTATAAAAAAATACCACACACATCTCACACACGGCCGTCTGATCCCTAACTACAGGCAGAGCCTGCACTATGGTAACCAGACTAATAAACATACTTATATATTTCTAATTATATACATAGATAAATTACACCCAGAGACTGAATAAATGACCGTGCTCATCACAAAATATTTGTCCTGGGTGGGAATCGAACCCACGACCTCCGGCTTAGCAGTCAGGGCCACTGACCACTAGTCAACAAGCTAACTATGTCTGTCTGCGTTCTAGAACCCAAAGTAAAAGGCTTTTTTATTGCATAGGCTTCAAACAAGCAGATGGTAAGTGACTACCATCGGTCATGAACACCTGTAACTCAACGGTCACAAGTTCGTCGTCGCCCTTTGAGTAAACAAAAGACACAAAATTAAAAAAAACTTGTTTTCGTATATTATCATCTTCACACCACACTCTTCTTCGTATACTGCACCTTCATCACTCATTTCTACATCACTATAAGGTAGACTGACAGATAATACCTTTGCTTTTAAGTCCGCCCTGTACACATTTATAAATAAAGTTATAAACACATAAATAAATAAAAACTACATAGGGCTTGAAAAATATTACTCCCCTTCGGTAGTTCAAAAATATTGGCGATAATCGTTTTTGGGTGTAATTTATCTATGAGATTAAATTAAGAAATTTATTAGGATGTTTATCAGCAGTCTGGTTACGATAGTGGTGGCTTTGTCTAGTTTGCAGTCAGACAGCCGCGTGGCAAATGTGTCAAGTATTTGTATTATTTTGCATTTACAAACAGCTATTTATTCTCAAGTAACCTGCCAAGTAGGGGCGGACAAAATCGCAATCACATGTGATAAATCATATCATATCATTTCATAACACCTGTGATCGATTTACAAAGTAACTGCTACTTACTCGCGAAAGGACTAAATCTAAATAAACAGGTCGTTCGATTTTTGATAAAAATAATTTTAATTGATTTTAATGCCACTTATCTTTGTCCATGACGAAATCACATTAACATGTAAAATCGCTGTGACAGAAACAAATCATTTCATCAAATGCATGTGATTTAAAAGTAGCAATAATTTCCATGTCTACTGCCAAGCTTCGTTGTGGGACATTGTGGTTGCATCGATGAGAAATAATGAACGAAACATTTAAAACTGGTTGTATATCGAGTCAAAATTTGAAATCAATCTGTGCAGAACTTTTTGAGTTTTTGAAGTGTACAGAAACCGACTTATTTTTGTATATATGTATAGACAGAGATAATGTTTGTGTTAAACCTATTTCCTTTGTTTATACTTAATTTGTTTGTATCTAATTATATCTGTCCAGTCATTTCTCGAGTATTACCGCGTTTTACGCCTTCAGTAGCGTAACGAGTTACCGTCTGAGTCTCAGTGCAACATTTAAGCATGTTTATGGTTTGACAATACTAATTTCGTAAGTCTTATACTGTGGAGATGTTTTCAGTTGACATTTCTATTGTAATGAGACTGAGACGGTCGAAGTTTTCAAACTACCTTCAGTACATATTCAATTTTAGTTTCTATGTAATATATTAAAGCAAACAAATTTCAAATTTATTTTACGATTTTTTGCGTATATGAATTTTGCATGCAAAAGTCATAGAGAAATTGCTCATCGCTTGTCAGTATTTAAATTACTAATAAACATAATAACGTTGTATTTATTAGTAATTTAAATAATTAAATCAACCAAAACATTTAATAAATATTAAATTAACTATTGAATTTATGATATATATTAAATGAAAGAGTTTTTATTAAATATCAAACAAAATACTTTTGCGATATACCTATTGGACACCACGTTTAAGCGATTTTTGTTTCCATTTATAGACATAGATTCCGTAAAGCTAGGTGATTGGTGATTTATAGATCGGTATAACGAAATCCAGTCTGCCTTTGTTGATAAATCAAGGTTTTAAATTTTTTTTTATTTTACGACTTTGTTCAAATCATAAAAATGACTATTTTTTTCTCAATGGCCGAGAATCAAATAGATATTAAGCCAATTCTTCTTATTCTATCAATTTATCCAGAATTAATAGCATGCAGCTGACAGTCTGTCTATACGCAAAAATTACTTACAAAATATTTAGTTACATCACTAATAAACACACAAAAACCACTCTGTGACACCTGTTTCAAAAAGCAAATTTTATTTTGTAACCATGATTGTATAATTAGCTATTTCTAATAACCAATACTCTGTTCTTTGCAAATGTATCACAGTTTATATCACTACGTTATCACTTTCTAGATTATTGTTAATTTTTATGTACGACAACAATTTGCAAAGCGGGTACATTTCTTATTACTTTGTGTTATTACTACCGCTGTTTACAGACGGTTGTTAGAATTCGCTGCGGTTCTGCGTTTGGCGGGAATATTTGCGACACCTTCAGTAGTCTAACACCTTGACTTGCAGGGCACGCAGACAGCATGTAAATTCACTCATACGACCTTTGAAAATAGGCGCAGTATTACTAAGGAGCTAGCATTGCTCTGTCCTTGAAATATTTCCTGTTCAATAAGGAACTTAAGGCCTGGCAACTACCGGCATACTCCATCATGTTATGTTTGTTATTGTACTGATTGTCATATGACCTGTCAACTTAATTTCACTGCTAAATTTTTACATTAACATATTGTTAGGAATTATATTTATATTTTTCAAATAAATCTATGTAAATAAATTATAATTATCAAATAGATTAATTTAAAGCATCACACACATTATCACATCAACAGCTTTTAACAGTCCATTGCTGGTCATAAGCCTCTCCTTAGAAAGGAGGTTTTGGCCTCCAAGCCTTAAAGCATTAGCATTAAATGTGTACTATATTTTATATATTTTTTTATTTATGTATATATATTTTTCTTGTGGCAGCACTGACATCATGCGCTCGCGCCCCGCCACGAACGAAGAGTGGGAGAGGCGTCAGATGATAGCACGGGAGATGTATTTTATACCGGCCGTCCTAATATTTCTCAGGGAAACGTCATCAAGAATTGAAACGAACCTTGTGTCTGAGGTTGAAACTTCCTGAGCGGAGGTTTCAGCTTGGGGTCGACTGAATCTGGTCCATTTTAACCCAAAAAAAAAGACAGGTTCACCCCAAAAAAGATACCGTTTGTCGTATCGTCTCGGTTCGAGAGCATCTCCCTAACTGCCTCAGCCAGTATAGCAATCCCAGGCATCGAGGTATCGAGCGAAGTCCAGTTTCGCGGTCATTTAGAGGGTAAGGTCAAATTAAAATCAAAGAAGCTCGGAGTCCTGAACAGATCCGGGCAGTATTTCACTCCAGCCCATCGCCTTCAACTCGGTTGAACTTCGGTTGCTTACGTGGAGGGACTGCCATCAGACGTCCACAACTCAAGTACTAGGCGATATCGAAGTTCTGTAGATAGGCTGTTGTTGGACGTCTTAGGGCTCCAGCTACCCATTACGATTGCCACATATATACGTATGGCAACCGGAACCGAGCGACGGTTTCACGTGCTCTATGAGACACGGAGGAGTCTCAATATGTTAAGAATAGCCACCCATCCATGGACTGGCTAGGATTAGTTGGCAATTGTTTGCTCGTTTTCTCTTTAATACCATAAAAAATCTGTTCAATATACTTTTTGTTATTTAGTGTCTGTTAATGAGCTACAGCTATAAATAACAAAATAAGAAGCCCATTACCTACAAATTTAATTGTTTTTTCTTGTCAATATAATTCAATGAATCACGATTATGTTTGTGTTTATGTTTTCACCACAACGTGACCACTATTAATGTTAATCAATTTGAATTACTTACTTTTTATAAATATGATTACAAAACATAGTGAACACATTAATTAAACAACAAATTAAAAATATTATTTATCACCTGATTGTGATTAATCTACCAACAATTATCGAATAATTGCTTTGTCACTGTAAATTTTCTCAAAATAAGCAACCACCATTTTATAAACTTTTAAACAATCGCGTTCAACAATCTGTAATTATATTTACGGCAACTAACGCGCTCACACCAGGGCCTCAATTCTGCTATTTTAGTATTGTATCAATAGACTGTTGATGGTATGTCGTCGGAATAGTTTTGCCGTTTTTTTATTCTACTAACTATGTAATGACCTCTCGATGATTTGCCACTGATACAAATGTCGTCGATGTCTTTGTAACAGTTTGGTGAACTATACTAATATATTACTATATCGACAGTCTATTGACATTGTGAATTTATGTTAGTAGAATACTGATATTTTAACCGATGCCAATGGCGTCTCAATGGTATTTCAATAGCGTGTCAATGGTAAGACAGTGGCTTGGCGTTAACATGAAATAACAGAATTGAGGCCCAGGTATTGTGTTTTATGGTTAGATGTTTCGACCATGTTGCACTGGCTGTGGTCACAGGCTGTCTCTCCGCCTTTTCTTGTTTTCGGGATGAAAAATCCCTTCAGATCTTCGGCTCCTTGGAAACGGAGGGTCCAGGAGTGGTGGACCACAGTTAAGTCGTTATATATTCCTTTATCCTTGATGGTTTATGGTCTGCTATTCAGTAAATATCTTTACGAATTCTTGACTAAATGTCTGTAGTCACGATACCTTAATTTTTCAAATATTTTCCGAGATCTGGCTGATGACTGTGAGGACTGAGGGACCGCACTTTAAGAGCTGTAGTTATTAAAATATTTTTTTACAAATTCCCAGTATTGTTCTACAATTATTTCAAGTCTACTACTAAATCATATGGCTTTTATTTTACGAAATACGAATATGGTCCCTCAGCTCTCACGCACGTTAATTTATCTGTAACTAGCTAACCCACGTAATTTTCTCAGCATCTCTCAAATTTTGTCCGTTTTAGCAACATTTTCCATTGATGCTCAGCCGCTATTAGTTGCAGTGTGATGAGACCTTTTGTTTTTTTTTTTGCCGTGCGGAAATCCCCTCGGATACCACTTGTCGGTGGCATGTCGGACTCGAACCGACTAAAACCGCACGCCGTCTCGTGTACTATTAGCCGGGGAACCAGGTATACCCTAGAAAGGAAGTCCCTGGTGCCCCGACATACCACGGGTCATCTACAGACGAGTAGACGATCCCCCCCCCCCCGCGAACCCTATGTTCCCTGTGCTCACTGGAAGCGAGCGCGCTTCGCAACACGCTCGCCGCCACCCCGGCCTGCTTCTGCTAGGGTGACAGATGGCCTCACCTGTCACCCCCAGACCTGAGTGTGATGAGACCTGGAGCCTTCCTCAATAAATAGACTATCCAACACTAAAATAAGTTTTACCTGAACCAGTTCAACCGTTCAACCAAAGACTCTTTAGCTTTATAATATTAACATAGATATTTAGTAATACATGTATGTTTATCAGCAGTCTGATTACAAAGAAATTTCACACGTGACAATTCATGTACGTAAGATAACTAAGATAGTCAGTACTGCATGAGGCACGAGCGAAAGCAGACGTGTCTGTTTGCATATCTATAGTAGGTACTCTGATTATTTTGTGTCTATAGTGAGCTGTCGACCCAGTGAAATATTTATAGATATCGACGGCAAAAAAAGCGAATATGATTTATCACCGCAGTTAGCCTAAATTTAAATATACTAAGCATGTATGTATTAAACTTATTGTGAAGATAATTAAATAAATTGAATATGACGAAAAAAGTTAATGACTTTTATACTTTTCCTAGTTTTAATACGAAAATGTTTACGAGTAATAATTTTTCTGAAATAGTTTTTGGCATCTGGTGTAAAATTTCTAGATATAATGAAATAGTTATGTGCCGTCAATACACGTACTGTAGGTATACTAATAGGCGAGATAATGTAGTAATCATCGATGTACAATAGGCTAGTGTGCACTAATAACAAATTGCTTGGTTTATAGTTTCAAATTATGAATTAAGGGACATAGATAAGAAAAAAACAGTCTATTTCTCATAAAAGTTAAAGATTATTCTTTTTTTTTTAAATAAATTCTTACAAAATAGGCATTAAGTCACGCGACAGCGAACATCAATCAGAAAGTGTTACGTCACGCCACGCAAAACATCATTGTTCTTGTTGACTTTTTCATACAACAGAGCAGGTTACTCCTTATTCCTTATTAATTTTTAGAAAACAGTTGACACTGGACACCGATGTAAACAGTTGTATTTCGCAGACTCTGACGTCATTCAAGACGCCATGACACTATTTAGCGTTCTCAAGGGAATTTTAAATTGTTTTTTTTTTTAATACAAAATACGTAATGTAAAGATTGCTTTTTCTTTAAAATATAGGTTTTTTGGGATACAATAGATATTTAAGTATATAATTAACCAAGTTTTCAAATTGTGTCAATTAGTATACGAATATAGATTTAAACAATTCATCAAATAACTCATCATCTGCCTACCCTTTTCCCAATTTTATTTGGGGTCGGCGCAGTATGTATGATTTTTCCATTCTACTCTGTCATGCGTCATCTCACTGTTTACTCCCTTCCTAGCCATATCCTCACTGACGCAGTCCATCCACCTCTTCTTCGGTCGGCCTCTTCTCTTGTACCCTTCAACTCTCATACCTAAAACTTTCTTCGCCACATTTTCCTCATCCCTCCGCATGACATGTCCATACCAAGATAACCTATTACTTCTTAACTTTTCATCCAGTGGCGCTACTTTCAGACTCCCTCGTATATACTCATTCCTAACCTCATCAAATAACTATATACATATATTAATAACCTCAGACATCTTACACACGTCTGCCGCGAATGCCATTTCTCGTAATAAAAGTTCGATCACAATTCTGTTCCGGTCAACTTTTGATCTCACAATGGTCATAAAAGGTATTTTCAACGTTAGATGTTTAAACTTTACTACGAAAATACATTTTATGACAGTTAGACAGATAAGTTGATCGGAACTGAATTGATAACGAGAATTCACCTTCTGACTGCTGATAAACACTTAAATATGTCTAAATACATTTATTTATTTTTCTTATTTTTTTTAAAAAAGACAACGAGTTTAGAGACATTAGGAATAAATCCTATGTCGCGGGGGACTTTACAAACATACATTAAACGGACACAAAGAACACCTAGACTCAGAACAACAATTTTTGGATCACACAAAGTGTCGTCCCATGTGGGGTTTGAACCCACAACACTCGGCGTAGTAGGAAGCGGCGTGGCGACCGCTTAAACCACTACGCCATCCGTGCAGTCAAATAGATATATTTATATTATAGATAAATTACCCCCAGATACAGAACAAATGATCATACTCATCGCACATTTATTTTCTCTGGGTTGTATTCGAACCCTCTGGCTTATCAGTGAGGATCACTAACCACTACTAACCGGTAAACCAACAGGACCACAAAATACATCTTCAAAATATACCACTTAATACATAATTATATTTTAAGGATCTTAGAAACAACATATTATAATTGAAGTTTGGATATAGATTATTTATGCACGTATACACGTCAAGTGTTCTTAAAAAACGTCGAAAAAGTTGACTATAAAAACCTAAACCACAAACATCAGATAGGAAATACCTAAAACCAGTTACTCGCAGTGGGATACTACTTTACTCGACAAAAAATATTACGAACTAGCCGTATCCTGCTACGATTCGCTAAAGCACATTCTGAATGCCAATTCTCGTAATAAAAGTTCCGTCTCAATTCAGTTCCGATCAACTTTCGATTTCACAACTATCACAAAAGTTTTTTCGTAGTAAAATAGTTAAGTATTACTAAGACTAGCAAATTACCGGTTCAATTTTCGTTTTCAATACGATATAGTTACATTACAGTCAACTAAAACACTTAGTATGTGTCGAAATAACACTATAATTATAATATTTCTACAGTATTGTATTATATATTGGCACTGCTGTCCAGTGTTGTATGTACATATGGTTACCGTATCACCGCTAATTGTCGAAATTTGTATGCTTTGACGCCTTATTTAAACAGAAAATTCTTACTAGAGCTATGGTTGTGGTTCAAATTTGAGTAGGTATATGCTCATACTTCAATATTTAAATCAGTTATAAGTAATTAAATCCTTTAAAAAAATGATTAGGTTATTCATTTAGTAAAATCTTTTTTCCTGTTTGTTACTTCAAAACTCCGTCATTTATAAATTGATTATGAAAATTCTCATGTTACATTTGACGAAATTTCCTCTTCCTTTTTCCTAAACTAGGTTGGCCTTTTTCCTAAACTAGGTAGGTGCTTCCAAATCGCTTTATTTATACTACGATACTGCTGAACTTTGAGGATGATGAGGAGCGACTGCCATCAAATCTCCACAACCTTAGAAAGGAGGTTTTGGCCTACTATACCACGCTGGCCAGACGGGTTGGAATATGGTTTGAAGTGCAGTGCTGTTGTTCTGCGTAGTTTTCTCCCATAGTCGACTCTTACGACACCCACAGGATGAATAGGGGTGGTGACACTCTGTATTCTTAATCCGTCACCACACGGACTACCCTACTTGGGTAGGCGATATCGAAGTTCTGTATAAAGACTGTTGTCTAATTTTTTGAATTATAAAATAATTATTAAGTACCTACAAAATCAAATCACTTTAATAAGTAGGTATAGAAAACCATATGATACTATGATATATATAGCGAGCGTGAGATAATTAGGTACTATTAAGTCATGTCTGGGTCACCTGATCGACGGGTTGCTAATGTGGAATGCCTACAACTCAGGAGTCACAATCGCGTTGGCGGCCTTTTAGAAATGAGGAAGCTCTTTTCTTGAAGGTCGTATCTTTCCGAATATACCGCAGACGATAACTTACACCACAGATTGATTGTGCGAAGCAAAAAGTGTCTTGATTATATGTGTTGTAAAAAACTAAGGCAAGCAACTAGCTTCTATATAAATCTAAGATACATCGATTTGTAATCGATTAAAAAAAATCCCTAACATATTATTTTTTAGGTAAAGCAATAATTTGCACAGTTTGGTCAGGCAACACATAATATTATATAAGCAATTTCATATCTTATTAGTTTAAAAAAGAAAATCGTCATGAAAATCTATCATTCTGATGGAGTGACGTTAAAAATAAAGACTGCCGATTATAGGAATTAAAAACTTATGTGAAAAAATACGCATCCGTATTTTGAATATGTAACTACACCTTTTAAAATTTAACTATTACACTGACAATCATGAAATTAACGTTCTCATTATTTCAATATTTGACCGCTAAAAGATAACAACAATGGAAAATAAACCCGAGAAAACTGCAATAAACGTAAGAGGAAAACGGAACAGCGAAATCGTTAATTATATTATCAGGCGTGAATCGTATTTCCCTTATCGTTATTTGTTGATTGGCAGCACAAACGATATATTTAAAAGATGTGACCATAAATAGGAACAGCACCACGTCAAAGGAGTGCAACTGCCCCCTCCTTTCAAAGCTGAAAAGCTGAAATTATTAATTTATGCTATGAATATTAAGCCTGGCAACATTAACAAATAGAAAGAAAAATAAATTCTCATTGTAAACATAGATTTTCGATGAGTTTTATCAGGACTTAGGCGCATATGATATAGGCACTGACTCAGTAAATTAAAACGCAATATTATCAAAAAAATATTTATTGACGTATTAATCATCTTTTGCTTATTTGAATTAATTATTATATAAATGAGATCCGACACGAATCACAGTTTCGCCTTACATACTAATCATTAAAATATTGAAATCAAAACAAGAACAATAAACTAAACAAAATCAAATATCTCTTCAGGAATAAAGTCATCCACTTCTTCACCGTCCGCACTTTCAGCATCATCGCCGGGAAGGGCTAGAACCTTTTTTAAATAATTTAACTCCGTATTTCTGGCCACTCAAACTCAAACTCAAATTCAAACTTTCTTTATTTCATAAAATTTCCAAAATTTTTTGAAATCGTCTTCCATGTAGACTCTAAAGTCATAGATCAACACACACAAAAGCAACAATCTCTGTTTTGTCAAATAGTAACCAAATAAATTTAAAAAAAAATCAAACCCATACAAAATCTATGATATGCCTGTGCCGATCTACAACCGCCCGTTTCCAAGGGGTTGAGCCTTATGAGAAGAAGGGCAACAAACTCATGGCCACTCTTTTGCAATTCACAAGTAGATACAATGGCACTATTAAATATATCACAACATTGTTTTGATGTGTGCTAGTATGTCCGTTATTAAGGACTTAAAGGTGAAAAAACAACGAAGAGAAAACAAGATTAAGAAGAACAAACGAATACAAGAGAAAATGAAGTGAAACATAAAAAATAGAAAAAATAATAATAATAAAAAACATACTAGCCACACCACATTTTTACTTAAGAAACAAATAGCCTGCGCTAATTAATCCCAAGCATTCTTGTCCTCCATGTAATCCACAATCGAGTAGTAGGCCCTCTGGCACAAGCCACGTTTTTATTGCGGATTTAAATTTGTTAATACTCAACTCCTGAATATTATTTGGGATTTTATTATAAAATCGGACACATTGACCTCGAAAAGACTTGTTTATCTTTGGAGCCTAGAGGCGGGTACAACAAATTTATTTTTATTTCTGGTATTTATGGCATGTACATCACTTTTTTTTAAAAAGCTATCTTTATTTTTGTGAACATATATTACATTTTCATAAATATATTGACTTGCCACTGTCATTATATTTATTTCTTTAAATTTCTGCCTCAATGAACAACGATTGCCTAAATTATAAAGTGCTCGAATAGCTCTCTTTTGCAGCACAAAAATAGTTTGAATGTCGGCAGCATTCCCCCACAGCAGAATACCGTACGACATTATGCTATGAAAGTAACTGAAGTAAACAAGTCGTGCTGTATCAACATCAGTCAACTCTCGGATTTTCCTTACTGCGTATGCTGCTGAGCTGAGTCTACTCGACAATTTATCAATATGTGGGCCCCACTGTAGCTTAGCATCTAGTGTTATACCTAAAAATGTCGTAGTGTCCACAAGGTCCAGCCCGACATCCTTAATTATCACAGTAGTTTTCACTGGCTTGACGTTTGGCATAGTGAAACGTATACACTTAGTTTTTTTGTTCATTTAATAGTAAATTGTTGACATCAAACCAATGAACCACTTTCGAAATGGCGCTGTTTACAAATGTGAAATCAGAAAGTGTCCGTTTTAGTCTAAATAATAGTGATGTATCATCTGCAAACAACACAATCTCGAGATTGTCCTTGACAAAGTGAGGTAAGTCGTTAATATATACTAAAAACAAAAAAGGGCCGAGAATAGAACCCTGTGGAACGCCCATTTCTACCACAGAGCCTGGAGACCGCTCACCATTTAATGTCAACTTTTTGAATCCTATTACATAGATATGAGGCAAGTAGTTCCAGGGCTTTATTTTTGATACCATAGTGCTGTAATTTCCTGATCAGCGTTTCATGAACAACACAATCAAAAGCCTTAGATAAATCGCAATAAAATACCTAGAGAATCGTGGGCATCCTCCCAGGCATCAAATATATGTTTTACTAGCTCAACACTAGCATCAGTTGTGGAGCGACCCCTTGTAAAACCAAATTGTCTATTGGTGCAATAAATTATTATTATTAAAAAAACTGTGCACATAATTTTTTCAAAAATTTTACTAAATACTGGTAGTACTGAGATAGGTCTAAAGTTAGTTGGGTCAGATGTACTACCAGATTTGAATAAGGGAATAATTTTACTATGCTTCATAAGATCAGGAAATACACCACTATCAACACATTGATTAAATGTAAATGACAATTGATTAGCCACAAGAGATATAATTGTCTTAGTAATTAAAACAGAATTTCCCCATAGGTCGGTTGTTTTTTTAACATTAATAGTGTTAAAGGCTTTAATAATTTCAAAGGGGGACACATATTGGAACTTAAATTCACTATCAATTCTTCTAACATTCTCTTTTAAAATTGATTCTGCAAGGTATGGTGAGGAGTTCAAAGATTTAGTAGTTGATACAGGAATGTTAGTAAAAAACTTCTCAAATGCAGCAGCAACCTCAGCATTTGATGTGATAAATTTATTGTTTATGTTTAAATTAAATTCATTATCACGGTTTTGATCTTTGCCAGTTTCACTATTAATAATTTTCCAAGTGGTTTTAATCTTATCATTACTACTTTTAATCTTTGAACTAATAAAACGAGACTTAGCCAGTTTACAAAGTTTCCTAAACAGCTTCGAATATTCTTTAACATAATTATGAAACTGTTCACTTTTATTATAATTCCTCTCATCGTATAGCTCGTATAATCTTTTCCTACTTTTGAGTAAGCCAGGGGTAGCCCATTCACTAAATGTGGCGTTACCTTTAACCACTAGCGTTTTGGTGTAAAAATGGTGTTAAATGTTGAAGAGAAAGTTTCAAAAAAACTATTATAATAAGTATTAGGGTTATTCTCTACACAGAGTACTGAATTATTAAAAGCAGCTTTAAGTTTATCCTTAAAGTTTTCACAACGCATTGCGGTTTTAGGTATCACCACAATTCTTTTTTCTGACACTTTTTCATACCTATCACAGAAAGATACTAATTGACCACAGTGGTCAGAATGTAATTGATTGATTATTTTCTTGTCCTTAATAACAATATCTGTAAATATATTGTCCAAACATGTGGCAGTGGTGGCAGTGATTCGTGTAGGCTCCAAGAACAAGTTCTTCAGATTGTATGATTGAAAAAGTGCCTTGAACTTGGTTACTATACTTGAATTTTCCAATAGGTTAATATTGAAGTCACCACAGATGATGACCTTCTTTTTTGATCTTGTTACTTTAACTAATACTTCATCCATAACACGTTCAAAACAATCATACATAGCTGAAGGAGGTCTGTATATACATACTACTATGAAACCTTTTAGTTCTAAACAGGCTATTTCTGTAGTTCGCTCAACTGATAAACTAACAATGTCATGGCGCTCTTTAAACTTAAGTTTCTTATTAATGATTATCATAGTGCCACCATGTATTGCTGTACTTCTGCTGAACGAGCTGCCTACCTGGTGGTGGTCAAAATTGAACATAAACTGATCCCCTTTTAGCCAGTGTTCAGTTCACTGATTTCCGAAGTGTTTTATTAATAATTTATTAACATCGTCAAGCTTCTCTTTTTTTATGGTGACACTGTGGTTTATTCTGTCAGGTAATATTTGTGATATTTTTTTACCTCTCTTTGTAATGGGTAAAAGTGGACATATGTCATTTCTTTAGGGCACTTCACCACGTACCAGAATTTTTCGTGATACCTTTTCAATATATATACGCTTACATTTACTTATTTGGAAGTGCAGGCTCTGTGTATTTTTAAGCACGTTCTTGCATGCTTCCTTCCAATCCAGTACGGGAATTTCATCTACAACATGATAAATAGTAGCATTATGGGCCATCAAATTAATATATTCATTTGGATTTATAATGTTTTCTAGACGCCGATTTCTTTTTTCGGTAATAGCAAACACTCTGTCGGGAGGAATAAAACTATGGCTTGTAACTGGGAAAATTATCTCTACTTTAGATATATTCTTTTGCGTCTCGAGAAGCCACTTAGATACCATGCCAATCAAAATGGAATTTTTATTTTGGCCACCACAGCCATCGGCTACCAGTATTATATAGTATATTTAAACTTTTTACGCAGTGATATACGCAGGATGCTATTTCATTGGAGCCTTTTGGTGCCTTGTCCTCAGTCCAAACATAGGAGAAGACATTTTCAGGTGTTAAATTTGACTTTGATTTGCCCACAACAATTGTAAAATTATAAATATATAGCTGCCTCGAATAATATAATCGACAAAATCAGTCAAAAGTACTTTTAACCACAACATCATAATTTTATCACCTCATCTATCCCAAATCATTTTTCAACAATAGAAAGGATCTGGCAGTTGCCGGCCACTGCCAGATCACGCACGCTCGCTCCGCTCGATCGCCTTCGCGCGTTAATGGTTACCGTTCTAACCTTGCCTAATCCAAATGATTATTAATAACATTAGATGATATCTGACGCAGCAGTCACTAGTACTAGTGCCCAATGCGTTTGACCGATTTACAGTTCTTACTGTAACATAAATTATACTCACAAGAAATATATTTTGTAATCTAGATTAGAGCACATTTCTCCTTACATAAAATACATTTAACAAAAGAATAAGAAAATATGCTTGAGGCCGCGCACTGGGGCTGGAGAAGCTCATTAGTACCATCAAATAAACCAAAGATATTGTGGCTGGAGGATGGAAGATGTGGATTCATACGTACTATTAGAAAATATAGTTTTGGTGAAACACATTTATTTATTACCTGTACCTACCACGCTCCCTTCTGGTACATTTAAATTGTATTGATGAGAAACAAGGAACATAATTGACGCGTAAAATAGACAAAAGCAATCTTTGAAGTGGTTTGTTTATCGTGTCGAAATTTGAGCTCAATCGGTGCAGAATTCTTTGAGTTTTTAAAGTATACACAAACCAACTTAACATTTATATATATGTGGATGTAGTAGAAAACATCCCTAAGGCACAAAATGAATAATGGTAATTGCCGACAAAATTGTTTTCCATAAGTTCCATTAAAAATTAATATGCTCATATCAAGTGGCAAAAATTAGTTTTTTTATAAGGCCTTTCGTGAGTGCGTTAATTCCTGGAAACATAGTATTGTATATTATATTCTGTAGTATCTATTGATATCCTACTGAAATGCAACACATGAAACAATTGTCCTGAGTCGCATTTCAGCAGGCGTAGTTATTATAGACAGTTCAACTCAGTTGTGCGCGTATTCGTCTTGCTCGGACGACGACTGCCGCGTCACTGCCACACGAATGAAAGTTGTATATTTACAAGCCCACGCACACAACTGAGTTGAACTATCTATACACTATTAAGCCTGACAACTTAAGGACTTCAACCATTTTCGGTCAACTGTGGGCACAATCTTACAATTGCTTACAATGGGCCCAAAATGGATTTCTTCCTTTGCTCCTTATAAGTTAATATTATGTTTAAAACTAAATTAATGATATTATGTATATCGGTAACGATAAAACCAAGACATTTAATTCATTTTAATATCATCGTAATATATTCATTTCACAATTAAAAGAACTCGTCACTTGCTGAGATTTTGCTTCCGCTAAATCAACTGATTTTATTGTATTATTGAAATAATAAGAGGTGTCTATCGGTCTCCACTCGTCTGCTTGTTTGCACTAAATGATCAAACTACGCAGGACAA
Source organism: Arctia plantaginis (assembly GCA_902825455.1). NCBI lineage: Eukaryota > Metazoa > Arthropoda > Insecta > Lepidoptera > Erebidae > Arctia > Arctia plantaginis. Next base: position 16,428 of record CADEBD010000587.1, read on the forward strand.
CAGAATAACCCGTATGGCCAGCGTAGTATAGTGAACCGAAACCTTTCTAAGAAGAGGCAGCAGTGGACTATAAAGGTTGTTAATGATGATGAGGGAGCTAAAACTTTTTGCAATGTTACACGTTATAATGACAAATAAAATTAGGAAATAACAGGAAAATGGTGAATGATGTATTGTTAAATGAATTCTAATTAATATTACTATTCTAATGTCAATCTACAATTCTAATGTCTGAATTCTAATGTCAATCTACAAACATTAGCGTCGGCCGTCATTGTCGGTTCAACAAATACATAATACCTACATTTATCGAACAACAAAGGGGCCATGAAGCAATCATCATCATCATGATCATCATCAGCCTATCGCAGTCCACTGCTGGACATAGGCCTCTCCCATTGCACGCCACTTAGATCGATTTTGGGCTTCTCACATCAAGCTCCTGCCAGCCATCTTGCGCAAATCGTCACTCCACCTGGCCTGTGGGCGTCCTACACTACGTTTACTGAGACGCGGTCTCCACTCAAGAACTCGTTTTCCCCAACGGTTGTCGGTTCTGCGGCTAATATGGCCAGCCCACTGCCACTTCAGCTTGCTGATCCGGTAGGCTATGTCGGTGACCTTGGTTCTCTGCCGGTTTAATGAAGCAATCACTGCACTTGTTCGGTTTAAATCGGATTGTAACAAGCGGTTAGTTAATTCTTGTTGTCGGGAGCGGTGTGTGAATGCCAAACATTTATCTGCATAATTCAGTTTCACTGGCATTGCTGATTAATGCCATCCCGCTGTTGCCCGCCCTAGCGTTAATCCAGCGATATTTTTCCCAAACATTCATCTACCTAATAGTAGGGGAGCCCTAGAAGGGATTTCGGTATTTACTCGAACTTGTCAAATTAACATAGGATGAAGATCTTATACCCAGTTGAGTACCTCCACCACACATGAGCCCATCAGATTATTAAAAAAATTCGATGCCAAAAAATAGTCGAGGGTGTGAGATTAAAGTAAGTTGTGTCATGTAATTGACTCAACTTACTTAATACTCGCTTAATACTTTATACATTAGTGTGTGTTTAAAAGAAATAGACGATTTGAGCGTAACACAAAGCAGTGGGAGGGTCTTAAAGTTCCAAAAGAAAACCCATGACCATACATTACTTTTTTTATTTTGAAGCAAACAATGAAAGCAATCTTCTTTAAATATCTACATAATTTTTCGTGCCTTTATTTGGCACATTTTATAAAAATAAAAATATCTCAAACCATCAGATTTAAAATACCCTGCAAAATTGTCGTCAGATTTTTGGCTAGTATGAGAAGAACATCAAGCTGAACCGTCTGTATAAATCTAACACGCTCGGGTATTTCGAAATGGCGATTTTTCGAATTTGCAGTTTCAATTTTCGATAATTCACTACAAGCTTGTATCACTTTAAAATCGTCAGACCTGTCAATAGAAGCATTTTTTGAGTCCAAATAACATATTCTCATAATATTTTATGCGCCCGAATATTTCTTTTTCGAATGCCTCCCTTTACACTTTTGAAAATCTGTAGAAGCTTTTCCCACCGCTGAAAATGGAAACATCATACAGCTTTTATTCATTCTATTACCTAATCTTTCAAATGCAATAGATCCCCATGAATCCCTATTTAACATCATGGGCTCCCCTACAATAATATTTATATTCGATTTCACCGACCGGCTTAACCGACCGATTAACGCCAGCCCGCTTATGTGTATAGCAAGTCCTAATTAAATGATTGAAATATACAATACTTTATGTATAACTAAGTAGATATACAATTAAAGCTCGAGTAGTTAACAAGAATACATTAAACAATTCATTAAATCATCAATGATTATGATAGGGTCATAAATATTGTTGAGTTTGAATTTTTTATCTCATATTATTTATAGAAAACATCAACAACATAATAGCGAATTCACAAAAAAGACGATAAAGCTTTTTGTAGATTAAAATAACTTAGACTGATTTAATCTTAAATTACCTGCCATGATAATAGTATAAAAACTGGTTTTCGACCATTCCATTCCATTCATTAGATATGTGTATGCTAAGTTTCATAATGGAAGATTAAACTAAAGGTGTGAAAAGATTTTTTTATGTGGAAACCCCCACGAGTCATAACCTCACCGAGGCTTACCGTGAAGTAGTATTTCGTAATCGGCTAAATCTACATAGTGTTTCATTAAATATAAGTCTATTACAAGGGACTTGGGTATACCCTACGAAGAAAGTCCCTGAGAACCCGGCAGACTTTGGCCGTCATAGACACCCACATCACCAAGTTCAGAGGGGCGCACAACACGACGCACTGTAGAGAGTTTACGGTGCAGTATCCACCCGACAGTCTCTGCAGTGACACTCAGGCATTAGCTGAAGTCTTATACGACACAGGTACTGTCCGAAACAGCCGTGACCAGTTAGTGCCTACGTCAGCCAGTAGCAGCGGCCAAGCCGTTTCTCTTTACTTCATTCTACTATCTATTCTACTTTCATAAGAGTGGATCTAAACTCAAATTCGTTTTTATTCGTACAGTTAGTAAGAATTAGGGGTTAAAGTATGAAATTGCCGATTTGTACTGAAAAATTGAAACTTGTTTTTTTTCTAAAATGTAACATATTAATTTTATCAAAATATTTACCCTCATTATTATTACACTGGTGCCATTTAAACAGAAGTTTATTTATGTCTTTACGATAGAACTCTGGATGGATATAGATTCGACAAACTGTGTGAAAGCATTTTGTACTGCCTCCTGGAAGAAAAATTGTCCAAATCATGAAAAAATGATAGTCCGTTGGAGCAAGGTCTGGCGAGTACGGAGGAGGACGTATAGTTCCTAACTGCAGCTCCTGTAGAGTTACAACGGTTTCTCGTGCAGTGTGAGGTCATGTGTTATCATGGAGAAATAAAAGTGAAGATCGATTCACAATTCGGGGCTGGGTAATGGAGCAAAGTGAAGTCGATGCTAATTTTTCGAAACAAGTCATCTTCTCCGATGAAGCGCATTTCCATCTGAATGGCTAAGTGAATACACAAAATTGTCGAATTTGTTGCTCAGAAAATTCTCATGCAATCCATGAGAAACAAATGCACCCACAACGAGCAACTGTCTGGTGCGGATTTTGGTCAGGCGGCGTGATTGGAAGATGAGGCCAAAATTGCAGTGACTGTGACTCAACTGGACGGCATGGATCTGGGCATCATGTGGTTTCAGCAGGCAGCATTAACTTATAACTTAATTTAGATTTCTGAGTTACTAAATTTGTGTTATTTTAAAGTGTATATTTTTTCACGAGTCGAGTTTAGTTTTAATTCATTTTCATGGGAGTAAGCATTTTTAAGAGTGCAAAACCCACTTGACACGCACCCCTATGAAGTAACATTTCCAATGGCCTCCGCGTTGCGTATTTCTTAGGCAAGTTTCATAATTCGGTATAAAAATAGTTGCTAGGAGTCCCTTATTCCGTCATAAATCACAATACAAAATCGTTTAAGAGTGCAATAAACGTAATTTTAAATTGCATTTAAAATACATTTAGTATTTTAGTTTTACTGTATGTAATTTCAATAAGTATATCGTAATGTAAATAAAAATATGTGTGAATGTTAATAAACATATTTATCCTGTAAGGTATTTTAATCAAAATAAAGGTTTAAATATATGGGGTCTACCAATAAGAACGTCCTAGTTTAAAAAATGGAATAAAACACACAATTTTTATGAAAAATGCATTCGATTGATTTATTTGATAGATAATTTTATGCAATTTATGTTTTAAATAATATATCGGCCAAATGACCGCCGCGGCTCACGCCAATTTTCGATGACGCGGTACACCATTTCGGCCGGTATGTCGGCTATGGCTCGTCGAATGTTGGTTTTTAGGTCACGAATTGTAGCTGGATTATTGCTGTACACTTTAGATTAAACGTAACCCCAAAGAAAATAGTCTAAAGGTGTTACACGATCTTGGTGGCCAACTGATCGGTCCATTTCTCGAAATTAACGACTCTCCAAACTTTCCACGCAAAAATTCCATGTTCACTCGAGTAATGTAAGATAGTGCACCGTCTTGTTGAAAATAAAGGTCGTCTGCATCAATATCATCAAATTCCGGTAAGAAATATTCGGTTAACATCGAGTTATAGCGCTCGCCATTCACAGTAACAGGGTTTCCTTCGTGACTTTCAAAGAAGTTCCAAGCGTTAGTTTAAGTGAAACGTAACATGATAAAATGGCAAAACTTACTGAACACAAATGTCAAGAGACGTCAAAGATCCATCATCAAACATGGCCGCTATGAGCTGTCAAAACCAGGTCATCCCTATTGGTAGACCCAGTAATTATATGAAGTTTATTTTCAAAAAAAATACCGATACTAATTAAATAAAGCTGCTGGTTTGTTTGAGTCACTGCACACTATTCGTTAATCTCTAAATAATGATCTATCGAGGAAAATACGGCTTCGTATCGTGTCATTTCGACTCTTAGGAGTGAATTGGTGGCCCATAAATACAAGAAAAACTGCGAAGCATGCCTAGTACAAGAATAAGTATATCATTTTAATTCATTTAGTTCATTTTTCTTCATACACTGTTCAGTTTAACAATATCCATTTGTCTAATATAGTCTATGATTCAACAAATAATAACCTTTTGTCCACTACTCAATAAAATATCCTTTTTAAAAAGAAGTTGAACCGACTTCAAACAGTACCAACAAAGAGCAGTAAAATCTAGCAACAATCGCGGTTGATTTGATTTGCTTGTTTATTTTTTAAATATGTCTGTCCTTAAATATTCAACCTAAAATTATGCATACACATTGCCAGATACCACGGCCTCAGAGGTTAAGCCTTTCTTTTCACCTAACGCTGCCTCGAGCGGTAGGGACTCCAAGGGCAGCAACGCACTTGGACTTTTGAGTTGCAGGTGTCTATGGGCGACGGTAGTTGCTTATCATCAGGATGACCCGTCTGCTAGTTTGCCCCCTCTATACCATAAAAAAATAATACAGAACAATAAATAAACAAAAACACATTTTTTAGCTCTTCCAACCCCCCCCCCCCCTCCTTCTTTCATGTAGTAATTATTGGTGTGATTTAAAATCATTAAAGAACGTTAAAAACTGAACATATTTAATTAATGTAAAATATTACGACTACGTGACGAATACATAAGCCTTCCCCAACCTCTGTGTTACATGACCAAGCGGGTATTTTGAAGACCCCCTTCCTACCTCCCCCCTCCCCCTCTTCTACCATGAACAGGTTACGTAATAATGGTACGTTACCTACGGCATTTCGATTCGGCACGATTGATCGGCAAAAGAAATCTTTTATGCTTGCAAATTTACGGTACAAAACTAGTTTTAGTATTTTTTTGACAGATAATTTAAGTGTTAATCAATTGCAAAGTTTTTCCACACAAAACAACAGACCAACAAACAACCTTCAAAATCTTCAAAATATTGTAAATGTACCGATAATTTGCATCATAATTAGATCTTAGGTAAAATATGCTATTACTGTTGGGAATGGCTTAGATAAGCAAAAGCATATGCAAATGCATATAATCCGGTCTCTACTTATCACCATATATACATGTGATACTAAACTAAAATGCGGGTTTCTCATGAATTTTACTAAAGATTCTTCTCTTTTAATATGGACGGTAAAATTTAAAGTCATTCTGTATAATTAACGTTTGATAAAATGAATAACCTCATCCACGACTAGTTGATGATATAGTCCAAACATTAAGTAATATGACAAAATAGTTATATTACCCACAGTTAGAGGCGCTGATATCGTTTTGTTTGGGTAATGGTATCTTGGCGGCGTGTAATCGTTCCGTTTTAAAGGTGATTAATAATCTGCAAATAGACAATAAAAATTGTTCTAACGCGGTATAATATACTCGTATGTGCCTCATATTCGAGTAAAGAAAAATGGCTTTGTAAATAGGAAGAACTTTTAATTTACTTAGTACGAAAAACAATAACATTCCTAAAGGGACTTGACTCCAGACAGGCGGACGGTCATACGAGAAAAAGCCAAAATCTTTTTGTAATAAAATAAAGTTGTAGCCCAAATAGCTTTGTGAAAAATGATAGGAAGATGATGATGATCCTAATGATTAGAGCTTTTAAACGTTTTATGATAATAGTAATATAAATATATATCTTTTATCAATGATATTGCCCAGGGCATCATTAAACGTTAATGTTTAAACGATATGGTCGTTTTTTGGCCAGTCACCTATCTACACAAATAATAAAATTTAAGTGTCCGTATGTAATATCAAATAATAGGTTTTTTCATGCTACACACATATTTGCACGTTTACCTATGCCTAAAAACCAGTTTAAATATTTTTACGTCCTGCCTGTCTGTCTGTTTGTCCCGGGTAATCTTCAAAATGGCTTGACCGATATTGATAATATTTTACTATCAGGTAGCTGTCTTTACAAGGAGTAACTTAGGCTATTTTTTCTCTTAGAAAATGTTGCCCGGTCTGGGAATCGAACCCACAACGCAGCGCTTTTTCAAATTCCACGCGAACGAAAGTCGCGGGAACCAGCTAGTATGAAATAAAATATTCAGAAAGATAGTATTATTTAAAAGTAGGTACATATTTAAAGTTTTAAATATAATTTATCTTACAAGCGACAGCAATCGTTACAGCCTTCCTGCCAAGTGACCATAAACCACAAAAAAGTGCGATCAGAATTCGCCGCAGCAGAAACTTTAGTAGTAGTGTTTAGTAGTAGTTTAATTTAGTAGAAGTCAGCCTGATACTCCGTTTACACTTAGTTCATTTCCTTATTTATAATTGAACTAGCTGACCCGCGCAAACTTCGTCTGCGTCTCTCAATAGTAATAAATTTTCTCCGTTTTTGAAACATTCTTCATTGGTGCTCCGCTCCTATTGGTCTGAGCGTGATGATATATAGCCTATAGCCTTCCTCGATAAATGGGCTATCTAAACACTGAAAGAATTTTTAAATCGGACCAGTAGTTCCTGAGATTAGCGCGTTCAAACAAACAAAGAAACAAACAAACTCTTCAGCTTTATAATATTAGTATAGATTTTAATTTCTGAGTTTCTGAATTGTATTTGTGTGATCCAAAAGTGTGTAATTTTTTACCGAATTGAGGTTAGTTTCTAGTTCATATTCTCGGGGTAGTTTTAAGAGTGCAACACCCACTGTACACCATAGATATCCCAGCTGTTTTACAAGGGAACCTTCCAATTGCTTCCGTGTTGCATGTTGCATGGTTGCTAGGAATCTTCTATTTCGTCATAAGTCACCAGAGTGCAATAAACGCAAGTTTAAGTTAATTAAGTATAAATGAAATTGCTTTAAATAAAGGGCAGAATTTTTACCAGGGCTCTCCCTAGTTTGGGATAAAAACTCCCTTGTATAAGATGTGTGAACTTTATTTTTAAATTGTAAACAAAAAATACTTATTAACAAAATTGAACCGACTCAAAAAATACTGTTCGAGCGGGGTTAAAAAAATAAAAGTTGCGGTTAATTACGTTTATCCTTATTTACTAACACTCACTAGCCCGTTCATGACAAAAAGAATTTCCACCATCATCAGTGTTCCTCCGCCACAAACGCGTAAGCTTAGAATTATAAGGAAAATTTCTAGTTGTACTTTACCCGATACTAGTGGCGCTGTCCTCGACTTCTATACAATTCGGGAAAAATCAACCCTTTAATCCTATGGCGAAAACATACAACAAAGGCACAAAAACCTGAGCAATCGTAGTTTTTTTTGCTGTTAATTTTGGAGATTTTTCGTTGTTTTCCCCAAATCATCACAATCTATATGAAATTTCAATGGTGCCCCTTTTCGGAAAAAAACCCCTTCGGAAAATTTTTTAATGATCAACATACCGATAGTTTAAAAAAAAATATATAAACAAAACTGGTCAAAAAAACGTTTTTAAATATTTTTTAATCAAAAAAAACTCAAATGAAATCAAAATAATATAAAAATTAATAAAAATAATTACAAAAATTTTTTCTAAGTTTGAAAGAAAGGAAAGAAAGTTGATATTAGAAAATCATTAAATCAAGCCGTTTTTTAGACTTTTTAAAAAATATATATTTTTTTAAAACCACAACAGCAGAAAAAAAGATGATTACAATTCCCAAATTTAAGAAATACCAATAATATAAAGAATAATATTGTTTTATTTTTTTTTTGACAGTATAAAAACCTTGTAAATTTTATATTGTTTCTTTTTAAATTGTTTTTATGTATGGGAAGCTTTAAAATTTGATGGATACATAAATATAATCAATCAATTCACAAACTTTCTTTTAACAATTTTTAAAATTTATATCTGAAAGCTTTTTTTTGTTAAATGTTGCAGTTACAATTTTTAAACGGTAAAAAGTATAATCGACAAAATCGTCAAAGTACTTTTAAAACCACAACATCAAATTTATCACCTCTCTACCCAAATCATTTTTCAAAAAGAAAGGACTGGCGTTCCCGGGCCACCCCCAAATCACGCACGCTCGCTCCGCTCGATCGCCTTCGCGCTTAAGGGTTCCCGTTCAAACCCTTTGCCTAATCCAAAGATATTAATAACATTAGATGATTCTAGCAGCAGCATAGTATAGTGCCCAAGGTTTGAAGTTTACATTTCTTACTGAAACATAAATTATACTCAAAAGAAATATTTTTGGGTAATCTAGATTAGAGCACTTTTCTCCTTACAAAAAATCATTTAAAAAAAAAAATAAGAAAATATGCTTGAGGCCGCGCATGGGGCTGGAGAAGCCTTAGTACCATCAAATAAACCAAAAAATTTGGGCGGAGGATGAAGATGTGGATTAACTACATTAAAAAAATTATTTTTGGTGAAACACATTTATTTATTCCTGTCCCTACCACGCCCCTTCTGGTACTTTAAAATTTGTATTGATGAAAACAAAAATAATTGCGCAAAAATGAAAAAGCATCTTTGAAGTGGTTTGTTTATCGTGTCGAAATTGAGCTCAATGGTGCAGAATTCTTGATTTTTTAAAGTTACACAAACCAACAAAACATTTATATAGTGGTGTAGTAGAAAAACCCCTAAGGCACAAAATAAAAATGGAAATTTGCCGACAAAATTTTTTTCCCAAAATTTTCCTTTAAAAAATTAAATTTGCTCAATAAAGTGGAAAAAAATTTTTTTTTTTTAAAAGGCCTTTCGTGATGCTTTAAATTTTCCGGGAAAAAATGTTTGTATATTATATTCTGTAGTATCTTTTGATATCCTACTGAATCAACCATGAAAAAATTGTCCTGATCGCATTTCGCGGGCGTAGTTATTATAGACAGTTCAACTCAGTTGTGCGCTATTCGTCTTGCTCGGACGACGACTCCCCGCGTCATGCCACACGAATGAAAGTTGTTTTTTTAAAGCCCACGCACAAACTGTTTTGAACATCTATCCCTATTAAGCCTGAAAACTTAAGGACTTAAACCTTTTTCGGTCAACTGGGGGCAAAATTTTTAAAATTGCTTACAATGGGCCCAAAAGGATTTCTTCCTTTGCTCCTTATAATTTAATATTATTTTTAAAACAAAATTTAATGATATTATGTTTTGGGTAACGATAAAACCAAAATTTTAATTCTTTTTAATATCATCGAAATTTATATTATTTCACAATTAAAAAACTCTCACTTGCTGAGTTTTGCTTCCGCAAAATCACTGATTTTTTTGATTTTGAAATAAAGAGGTTTTATCGGTCTCCACTCGTCTGTTTTGTTTGCACTAAATGATCAAATACCGGGACAACAAATAACCCTAGGCCAGCGGTATAGTGAAACCGAAACCTTTCTAAAAAGGGGCGCAGTGGACTAAAAAAGGTTGTTAATGATATGAGGGAGAAAAACTTTTGCAATTTTTACACTTTTATAATGACAAATAAATTGGGGAAATAAAGGAAAAGGTGAATGATGTATTGTTAAATAAATTTTAAATTAATATTACATTCAATGTCAATCTAAAATTCAAAGTCTAAATTCTAATGTCAATCAAAAACTTAGCGCGGCCGTCATTGTGGTTCAACAAATAATAATCCCTACTTTTATCGAAAAACAAAGGGCCTGAAGAATACATCACATGATAATCAAGCCTATCCAGTCCACTGTGGACATGGGCCTCTCCCATTGCACCCACTTAGATGATTTTTGGGCTTTCACATAAAGCCCCTCCCACCATCTTGCCAAATCGCACTCCACCGGGCCCTGTGGGGGCCCCTACCTACGTTTACTGAGACGCGGTCTCCACCAAAACTCTTTTTTCCCCCAAGGGTTGTCGGTTCTGCGGCAAATAGGGCCCAGCCCACTGCCACTTCAGTTTGTGATCCGGGTGGCTATGTCGGGACCTTGGTTTCCCCTCCGGTTTAATGAAGCAATCATGCACTTTTTGGGTTTAATCGATTGTAACAAGGGGGTTAGTTAATTCTTGTTGGGGGAGGGGTGTGTGAATCCCAACATTTATCTGCATAATTCTTTTTCACTGGCTTGCTGATTAATGCCATCCCGCTGTTCCCCGCCCTAGCTTTTAAATCCGCGATTTTTTTCCCAAAACATTCATCTACCTAATAGTAGGGGACCCTAGAAGGGATTTCGGTTTTTACTCAAACTTGTAAAATTAACATGGATGAAGATCTTTCCCCAGTTAGTACCTCCACCACACATGACCCCATCAAATTTATTAAAAAATTGTCCCAAAAAAAAGCGGGGTTGAGATTAAAGTAATTGTGTCAGTAATTGATCAACTTACTTAAAAACTCGTTTAAAACTTTATACTTAGTGGGGTTTAAAAAGAAATAGACGTTTGAGCGAACCAAAGCAGTGGGAGGGTCTTAAAGTTCCAAAAGAAAACCCATGACCATACATTACTTTTTTTTTATTTTGACGCAAAACAATGAAAGCAATCTTCTTTAAATATCTACATAATTTTCGGGCCTTTATTTGGCACATTTTACAAAAATAAAAATATTTCAAACCATCAGATTTAAAATACCCTGCAAAATTGTCGTCAGATTTTTGGCTAGTATGACAGGAACATCAAGCTGAACCGTCTGTATAAAATCTAACACGCTCGGGTATTTCGAAATGGCGATTTTTCGAATTTGCAGTGTCAATTTTCGATAATTCACTACAAGCTTGTATCACTTTAAAATCGTCAGACCTGTCAATAGAAGCATTTTTTGAGTCCAAATAACATATCCTCATAATATTTTATGCGCCCGAATATTTCTTTTTCGAATGCCTCCCTTTACACTTTTGAAAACCTGTAGAAGTTTTTCCCACCGCTGAAAATGGAAACATCATGCAGCTTTTATTCATTGTATTACCTAATCTTTTAAATGCAATAGGTCCCCATGAATCCCCATTTAGCATCATGGGCTCCCCCCTACTATAATATTTATATTCGATTTCACCGACCGGCTTAACCGACCGATTAACGCCAGCCCGCTTATGTGTATAGCAAGTCCTAATTAAATGAATGAAATATACAATACTTTATGTATAACTAAGTAGATATACAATTAAAGCTCGAAAAGTTAACAAGAATACATTAAACAATTCATTAAATCATCAATGATTATGATAGGGTCATAAATATTGTTGAGTTTGAATTTTTTATCTCATATTATTTATAGAAAACATCAACAACATAATAGCGAATTCACAAAAAAGACGATAAAGCTTTTTGTAGATTAAAATAACTTAGACTGATTTAATCTTAAATTACCTGCCATGATAATACTATAAAACTGGTTTTCGACCATTCCATTCCATTCATTAGATATGTGTACGCTAAGTTTCATAATGGAAGATTAAACTAAAGGTGTGAAAAGATTTTTTATGTGGAAACCCCCACGAGTCATAACCTCACCGGGGCTTACCGTGAAGTAGTATTTCCTAATCGGCTAAATCTACATAGTGTTTCATTAAATATAAGTCTATTACAAGGGACTTGGGTATACCCTACGAAGAAAGTCCCTGAGAACCCGGCAGACTTTGGCCGTCATAGACACCCACATCACCAAGTTCAGAGGGGCGCACAACACGTCGCACTGTAGAGAGTTTACGGTTGCAGTATCCACCCGACGTCTCTGCGTGACACTCAGGCTTTAGTAAATCTTATACGACACAGGTCGTCCGAAACAGCCGTGCCCTTTATCCTACGTCACCCTTACAGCGGGGCCAAGCCGTTCTCTTTATTCTCTACTATTATTCTATTTTCATAAGGATGGATCTAACTCAAATTCGTTTTTTTTCGTACAGTTAGTAAAATTAGGGGTTAAAGTATGAAATTGCCGTTTGTACTAAAAAATTGAAACTTGTTTTTTTTCTAAAATGTAACATATTATTTTATAAAAATTTTCCCCTCTTATTTTTCACTGGTGCCATTAAACAGAAGTTTATTTTGTCTTTACGATAGAATTTGGGATGGATTAGATTCGAAAAACGTGTGAAAGCTTTTTTGTACTGCCTCCGGGGAAAGAAAATTGTCCAAATCATAAAAAAATGATATCCTTTTGGAAAAAGGTCGGCGAGTCGGAGGAGGAGTATATTTCCCCTAACTGCAGCTCCTGTAGAGTTACAACGGTTTCCCGGGTGCAGTGTGGGTCATGTTTATCAGGGAGAAATAAAGTGAAGATCGATTCACAATTCGGGGCTGGGGTAATGGAGCAAAGTGAAGTCGATGCTAATTTTTCGAAACAAGTCATCTTCTCCGATGAAGCGCATTTCCATCTGAATGGCTAAGTGAATACACAAAATTGTCGAATTTGTTGCTCAGAAAATTCATCATGCAATCCATGAGAAACAAATGCACCCACAACGAGCAACTGTCTGGTGCGGATTTTGGTCAGTGCGGCGTGATTGGAAGATGAGGCCAAAATTGCAGTGACTGTGACTCAACTGGACGGCATGGATCTGGGCATCATGTGGTTTCAGCAGGCAGCATTAACTTATAACTTAATTTAGATTTCTGAGTTACTAAATTTGTGTTATTTTAAAGTGTATATTTTTTCACGAGTCGAGTTTAGTTTTAATTCATTTTCATGGGAGTAAGCATTTTTAAGAGTGCAAAAACCCACTTGACACGCACCCCTATGAAAGTAAACATTTCCAATGGCCTCCGCGTTGCGTATTTCTTAGGCAAGTTTCATAATTCGGTATAAAATAGTTGCTAGGAGTCCCTTATTCCGTCATAAATCACAATACAAAATCGTTAAGAGTGCAATAAACGTAATTTTAAATTGCATTTAAAATACATTTAGTATTTTAGTTTTACTGTATGTAATTTCAATAAGTATATCGTAATGTAAATAAAAATATGTGTGAATGTTAATAAACATATTTATCCTGTAAGGTATTTTAATCAAAATAAAGGTTTAAATATATGGGGTCTACCAATAAGAACGTCCTAGTTTAAAAATGGAATAAAACACACAATTTTTATGAAAAATGCATTCGATTGATTTATTTGATAGATAATTTTATGCAATTTATGTTTTAAATAATATATCGGCCAAATGACCGCCGCGGCTCACGCCAATTTTCGATGACGCGGTACACCATTTCGGCCGGTAATGTCGGCTATGGCTCGTCGAATGTTGGTTTTTAGGTCACGAATTGTAGCTGGATTATTGCTGTACACTTTAGATTAAACGTAACCCCAAAGAAAATAGTCTAAAGGTGTTACACGATCTTGGTGGCCAACTGATTCGGTCCATTTCTCGAAATTAACGACTCTCCAAACTTTCCACGCAAAAATTCCATGTTCACTCGAGTAATGTAAGATAGTGCACCGTCTTGTTGAAAATAAAGGTCGTCTGCATCAATATCATCAAATTCCGGTAAGAAATATTCGGTTAACATCGAGTTATAGCGCTCGCCATTCACAGTAACAGGGTTTTCCTTCGTGACTTTCAAAGAAGTTCAAGCGTTAGTTTAAAGTGAAACGTAACATGATAAATGGCAAAACTTACTGAACACAAATGTCAAGAGACGTCAAAGATCCATCATCAAACATGGCCGCTATGAGCTGTCAAAACCAGGTCATCCCTATTGGTAGACCCAGTATTATATGAAGTTTATTTTCCAAAAAAAATACCGATACTAATTAAATAAAGCTGCTGGTTTGTTTGAGTCACTGCACACTATTCGTTAATCTCTAAATAATGATCTATCGAGGAAAATACGGCTTCGTATCGTGTCATTTCGACTCTTAGGAGTGAATTGGTGGCCCATAAATACAAGAAAAACTGCGAAGCATGCCTAGTACAAGAATAAGTATATCATTTTAATTCATTTAGTTCATTTTTCTTCATACCTGTTCATGTTTAACAATATCCATTTGTCTAATATAGTCTATGATTCAACAAATAATAACCTTTTGTCCACTACTCAATAAAATATCCTTTTTAAAAAGAAGTTGAAACCGACTTCAAACAGTACCAACAAAGAGCAGTAAAATCTAGCAACAATCGCGGTTGATTTGATTTGCTTGTTTATTTTTTAAATATGTCTGTCCTTAAATATTCAACCTAAAATTATGCATACACATTGCCAGATACCACGGCCTCAGAGGTTAAGCCTTTCTTTTCACCTAACGCTGACTCGAGCGGTAGGGACTCCAAGGGCAGCAACGCACTTGTGACTTTTGAGTTGCAGGTGTCTATGGGCGACGGTAGTTGCTTATCATCAGGTGACCCGTCTGCTAGTTTGCCCCCTTATACCATAAAAAAATAATACAGAACAATAAATAAACAAAAACCATTTTTTAGCTCTTCCAACCCCCCCCCCCCCTCCTTCTTTCATGTAGTAATTATTGGTGTGATTTAAAATCATTAAAGAACGTTAAAAACTGAACATATTTAATTAATGTAAAATATTACGACTACGTGACGAATACATAAGCCTTCCCCAACCTCTGTGTTACATGACCAAGCGGGTATTTTGAAGACCCCCTTCCTACCTCCCCCCTCCCCTCTTCTACCATGAACAGGTTACGTAATAATGGGTACGTTACCTACGGCATTTACGATTCGGCACGATTGATCGGCAAAAGAAATCTTTTATGCTTGCAAATTTACGGTACAAAACTAGTTTTAGTATTTTTTTGACAGATAATTTAAGTGTTAATCAATTGCAAAAGTTTTTCCACACAAACAACAGACCAACAAACAACCTTCAAAATCTTCAAATATTGTAAAATTGTACCGATAATTTGCATCATAATTAGATCTTAGGTAAAATATGCTATTACTGTTGGGAATGGCTTAGATAAGCAAAAGCATATGCAAATGCATATAATCCGGTCTCTACTTATCACCATATATACATGTGATTACTAAACTAAAATGCGGGTTTCTCATGAATTTTACTAAAGATTCTTCTCTTTTAATATGGACGGTAAATTTAAAGTCATTCTGTATAATTAACGTTTGATAAAATGAATAACTCATCCACGACTAGTTGATGATATAGTCAAACATTAAGTAATATGACAAAAAATAGTTATATTACCCACAGTTAGAGGCGCTGATATCGTTTTGTTTGGGTAATGTATCTTGGCGGCGTGTAATCGTTCCGTTTAAAGGTGATTAATAATCTGCAAATAGACAATAAAAATTGTTCTAACGCGGTATAATATACTCGTATGTGCCTCATATTCGAGTAAAAGAAAATGGCTTTGTAAATAGGAAGAACTTTTAATTTACTTAGTACGAAAAACAATAACATTCCTAAAGGGACTTGACTCCAGACAGGCGGACGGTCATACGAGAAAAAGCCAAAAATCTTTTTGTAATAAAATAAAGTTGTAGCCCAAATAGCTTTGTGAAAAATGATAGGAAGATGATGATGATCCTAATGATTAGAGCTTTTAAAACGTTTTATGTAATAGTAATATAAATATATATCTTTTATCAATGATATTGCCCAGGGCATCATTAAACGTTAATGTTTAAACGATATGGTCGTTTTTTGGCCAGTCACTATCTACACAAATAAATAAAATTTAAGTGTCCGTATGTAATATCAAAATAATAGGTTTTTTCATGCTTACACACATATTTGCACGTTACCTATGCCTAAAAACCAGTTTAAATATTTTACGTCTGCCTGTCTGTCTGTTTGTCCCGGGTAATCTTCAAAATGGCTTGACCGATATTGATAATATTTTACTATCAGGTAGCTGTCTTTACAAGGAGTAACTTAGGCTATTTTTTCTCTTAGAAAATGTTGCCCGGTCTGGGAATCGAACCCACCAACGCAGCGCTTTTCAAATTCCACGCGAACGAAGTCGCGGGAACCAGCTAGTATGAAATAAAAATATTCAGAAAGATAGTATTATTTAAAAGTAGGTACATATTTAAAGTTTTAAATATAATTTATCTTACAGCGACAGCAATCGTTACAGCCTTCCTGCCAAGTGACCATAAACCACAAAAAGTGCGATCAGAATTCGCCGCAGCAGAAACTTTAGTAGTAGTGTTTAGTAGTAGTTTAATTTAGTAGAAGTCAGCTGATACTCCGTTTACACTTAGTTCATTTCCTTATTTATAATTGAACTAGCTGACCCGCGCAACTTCGTCTGCGTCTCTCAATAGTAATAAATTTTCTCCGTTTTTGAAACATTCTTCATTGGTGCTCCGCTCCTATTGGTCTGAGCGTGATGATATATAGCCTATAGCCTTCCTCGATAAATGGGCTATCTAACACTGAAAGAATTTTTTAAATCGGACCAGTAGTTCCTGAGATTAGCGCGTTCAAAACAAACAAAGAAACAAACAAACTCTTCAGCTTTATAATATTAGTATAGATTTTAATTTCTGAGTTTCTGAATTGTATTTGTGTGATCCAAAAGTGTGTAATTTTTTACCGAATTGAATTGAGGTTAGTTCTAGTTCATATTCTCGGGGTAGTTTTAAGAGTGCAACACCCACTGTACACCATAGATATCCCAGCTGTTTTACAAGGGAACCTTTCCAATTGCTTCCGTGTTGCATGTTGCATGGTTGCTAGGAATCTTCTATTTCGTCATAAGTCACCAGAGTGCAATAAACGCAAGTTTAAGTTAATTAAGTATAAATGAAATTGCTTTAAATAAAAGTTTTATTGTGTTTATATTAGGCAATAAGTATATCGTAAAGTAGCACGTACGTATGTAATTAAACTATGTATGTCTTGTATGTTATTCTAGTAAAAGTAAAAATATAAATAAAAGTTTATATTATTTCCCGTGGGAGAGCCATGCTTCGGCACAAAAGGGCCGGCTCGATTGAGTTTAGGTTTATCAACTGAAAGTGCTGTACTCTATCTCAAGCAGACTTTCCAGTACTATACAGCTAGAAATACACCTGTATACGCTTGTTATTTAGATCTCTTAAAAGCTTTTGACCTTTTAATTATGATAGGCTGTGGCAGAAGCTAGATGGTACGTGGTAGATTGTATCTGACGGAGGACCGATGTCTGGGTTGTTAATAAATAGAGTGACGTCAATAAAGCTGACGTCCATTCAACTCCATACCCACTGTGCCCTCCCTGCCTGCTATTAAAGCCGTGTCAACAGAAGCAGATAAATGCATTTATTTGCAACCATGTATTTGATGTAGAAATAACTTCTAGGGTTTGTATATAATTTTCGATTTGAAGTTGTCGTTATCTAACTCGTAACAGGTGCTCGTAATTGAGAATAATAAATTCTCGATTCTATGTCTCGCGTGACTAGAAAACACAATCGTAGTTTGTGACGTCACACGTTTGCAAACAAATTATTTACATTGACCTTTAATGTCATTACTTGACGACCGGATGGCGTATTATAGTGGTTTGTGCAACAGATGATTCCAAAGGCTACCTTTTTCGATTCCCGCTCAAGTCAAACATTTGTGTGTATCAACATTTATTGGTCTGGGTGTTTCCATGCAGAATATGAATGTATTTACAAAAAAACTATATTTATATGTATTTATATCAGTTGTCTAGTACCCATAGTACCAGCTCTGCTTAGTTTGAGACTAGATGGCGTTCTGTGAATATGGTAGAATAGAATTATTTCATGATTATTATTATATTATATTGGCAATATGAGCAATCAAAATTTTTTTCATTATTTATTCCGCCAATCTCCCTCCGAGTCTTCCTAATTAATTACACAAATGGTTAAACCTATATAAACATGATGTTACGGCGATGTTGCTTAAATATATGCTATGAGCTTGGAAGGAATGTACATAATTTCATTGCAAAAGAATTCTACTATTTTCCTCCAAAATCATTTTATCGTTTGACCGACCATCGTATATCTTTGTTAAAAAGTTTGTAGTTTAAAAGCGAGTGATATTCGACAAGAGTTTTGATTTTGAGTTTTGTCAGTATTGATATTAAATCACAATTTATATATATCTATCGTGTCTAGAAAATACAATGGCAGTGGTTGACGTCACAGAATTGCAGCAAATCCTTCACAAACAAATAAAAGAGTAGATTTTTTACTGTCGCTTCTGTTAATATTATTAAAATTACTGTGATGTTATGTGAGAAATCATTACATCTAGCAATCAATTATTATTAGACATCGTCTCTCAGTTGATCGACCATTTCGTTGTTTAATTTCATTGACCAGTATAACTTGAACTGTCTCTGTATAGGCTTTCACAGTGACAGTTCAAAATACATACTAAACCAGTATAGCGGCATGTAAAGATTTTGAGAAAAAAAAATATTTACGCATCAGTATATTTAGGATATACGCATCTTTAGACGTAGGATTCCTCAAAGTCTTTAGCACAGATTCAGCATGAACTGATAAAACAATAAAATTTTAAGCTTACGTCGAGCCCAAAAAATAGTGCCCAACTGTTAGCCACTTAGTTCCTTTCCGCTGTTGCTGTGTTTCAGACGTGTTATCGCTGTTTATAAAAGCTAATTGACATTTGCATTTGCACTAGCATAATAAAGTTGTGTTAGTTGTTTTGATTGTTTTGATCTAAGAATACATCACGAAAATAATACATTTCGTTTATTTAAACGCAAAATGGCTAGTTTTTTGCTGGTTTATACAAAAAGCAGTATGAAAAAAATCTTAAGCACCGAGCAAAAGTTTTTCTATTAGATAACAACACCTTCTTATGACGTCTAATTGAATATGTGTCGATGCTGAACCAGAACATGTATTTTATTAACAGACTTTTAAAAAAAGACACGTTCTCAATTTGTTTGTAGGTTTTTTATGTCTTACCTCAGAACTCCGTCATGCCTGTCACTTATGAATCGATATACTCCCTGATAGGTCCCATTCAAATCTAAAGTGAAATACAACCTTTAAGGGTGGAATGTTCCTTAATTTTCCACCTTCAAGGGAATGTAATAAACTGTATTCATATCCGTATTATTATTTCTGATGATTGTTATATATGTATTACGAAATATTATTAAGAATACATCATCATCACCACCATCGACAGCCTTTAATAGTTCACTGCTGGACATAGGCCCCTCCTTAGAAAGGAGGTTATGGCTTACCACGCTTTCCAGACGGGTTGGTATAGGGTTTGTTTCAAGTTTTCCTTCTATTTGCAGTGCTGTTGTCCTGTGTAGTTTGCTTTCTTAGTCAGCTCTTACGACACCCACGGGATGAATAGGGGTGGTGACACTCTATTAGATTCTATTATAAATACCTACAGTTTATTACAATTCATACTACTATGTTATTGTCATTCCATGAGTTATTGTGAACGGGATATTTATCATTTTCCTTTTCGAGAATTACTTGCCGATATTTCAACACTGTTGCAAGCACCATCATGATCATGGCGCTTTTATAATTATCAGTCCTGATGCAAGCGCATTAAATGTGGTGATATGGGTAATTTTTTAAAGATAATTATTGTTATCATAATTCATGAACCATCGTTGTGATTATATCTACCATATCTCTTTATAATCTGGTCTTTTTTCTAACTGTGCTAAAGGAAACTAGAAGTTGTTCCGTGTACTTAATACTAAATATTTTGATACAGGTAGCGACAAGTCTAATTTTCTTAATATTATGAAATACGTCAAACGTTTTTCATAATTTGAACAATCTCAATCGGTCACATGCTGATCAGGATAAAAAAACTGGATAAACCAGCAAATCAAACTAATAATTGCTGAAATTGAAATAATCTTTTATCAACAGATTAAAAGTATTATAATAAGTAGCTTATATGTTATGTTGGCTTTGATCTAAAATTATCTAAATATAATTTACAGTACTTTAATGCGACTGAACTTTGATCTCTAGTTTCCCAAGATTTTTTCTAATATCCTAAAATTCAATCCTGATGGTTGTTCTAAGGACAACTAAAACTACTTCTGTAGTACCTTACTAGTAACTGATATGCAGATAGAGTACCTGTAAAATTAAAATTCTAGTACTAACCACCTACTTCCATCGTGGGAGAGCCATGCTTCGGCATGAATGGGCGGACTCGACCGGAGTGATACCACGGCTTCACAGAAAACCGGTGTTAAGCAATTCTTTCGTTGCCTTTCACTGAGTGAGTGAGGTTACCGGAGCCCAAATCCTGACTTGGCTGACTCGAGCGGGAGGGATTCCAAGGGCGGCAACACACTTGCGACTTTTGAGTTGCAGGTGTCCATGGGCGGCGTTAGTTGCTTCCCATCAGGTGACCCGTCTGCTCGTTTGCCCCTTAAGGGATTAAAATAAAATTAAGGTAAGGGTACGTCGAAATTATTAGGGTTCTTGATGACAACGGATCCCTAAATGTAATAACATACCAAAACCGAAACATGCACATGTATCGTATGTATCTAATCTTTTAGTTGCGTTTATCTTTTATTTATAAATTACACTGACCTAAGGTAGAATATTTTAATTTCTGTTCAACTGGAAAATTTCCATGGATCAAATCTGCACTGCACATAGGACAAGAGTACAGGCAAATTCACGAGTCTTTTTTTTGTTGACGGGTTGGAAAATCCCTTCGGATCTCCTGCTCCTCGGGGACTCAGGAGCCAGGAGTATGTAATGATTCCACTAAAAAGGTGTCCTACTCTGCGAGGACCCGGACCATGTTATTTCAGGTCCTCCCCGATTTGACACCATACCTAATCAGGCCCTATCCCAAAGGAAAACACTTCCCAATTGCGTCTTAATGCAATCAGGCTGCCATTCTATCCCCTACCGCAGCAATCAATCTGCTACCAGAGGTCCCCACTCTCTGGCAGCCTGCGGCCCCGTCGACGGCTGGTATCGTCGCCGACGTCTTGTACGTTCGGGATCGGCTCTGTCGGTGAGCGTGCCGCCGCATTTAGTGTTCAAAGCCATCAAAAGGCGGGAAACGTGCCAGGACTGTCACCGCCTACAATCCGAACGGCTGCTACCCGCTGCTGTTGATGGAGCTTAGCTCGACAGCGGGAGGAGGCCACATAGTTCACACATCACAATAGTTTGGGTTTAGGATTATGAAATTTTACATAATGTTCTTTAAATGACGTGAAGTGTACACTATTTTTTTTTTAATTCATTTCCTAAGGGGTTACAGAGAGGGTTGAAGGTTTGTATGACACTTGATCAAAGAAGTTAGAAATGTAAAAAAAAAAAATTCGTTCTCATGGTACAAACAAGTTTAGTTATCAATATATTTCAATAATGATGGACGGACTGCGTGAAAGAGGATATGGCTAGAAAGGGTGTAAACAGTGAACTGATGAGTGATAGAGAAGAATGGAAGAAAAAACTCATTGCGCCAACCCAAAGGAAAATTTAATTTTTGGTCAAGGCTGAGTTGAACGTAGTTTTTTACAAAGAACTAGCTAAGCGACTGATCAACTTCTTATGATCTAAAGACGGAAATTTTCTGGCACAAAAAAAATTTAGCGAAACGGTCAAACGAAATCATTTATTGTTTTAATTCTGCCAGCCTGGTAAGTGAAAACCAGTAGGTATGAAATACGTTTATGAGTGGTAATCATTGTACAAAAAATGTGTATTTCAGATTTCGTCGACTATCATCATCATCAACAGCCTTGAATAATCCACTGCTGGATATAGGCCTCTCCTTGGAAAGGAGGTTTTGGCCTACTATATCACGCTGCCCAGACGGGTTGGTATAGGGTTTGTGTCAAGTTTTCCTTCTCTTTGCCGCTGTTGTCCTGCGTAGTTTGTCCCCTTAGTCGGCTTATACGACACCCAGGGGATGAATACACCACACGGACTTCTTAATCCGTCAATACACGGACTTCTTAATCCGTCACCACACGGACTATAGTCGACTATAGACGATTGTATATTCTTAGTAAAAAGTTATTATGGAAGAAAGCTATTTATAGGCCAAACTCATTATGCGCAGTAATATATTAAGCATCAATCTTTTGATAATGGACATTAATTTATCATTTCATTGTAATACACTGGGAGGCAGTGTGTGTTGTTAACGATTGCCATATCTAAAACATGTCCTGAATCTGAGATAAACTGTAAAGCTATTGGACAAATCGATTTTATATCAGCTTATCTCACAATTACATACTAATTTTATATACACGCATTAATTACTTATTCGTAGCAGGAGCTAATGGTGCATTAGCATTGCAACGTAACTGTGGGAAATTTAATTGAACTTAAAATATTTAATAGTTCAATAAAGCTCTGTGTGTGTGATTAATTGTAATAGTTCGCGAATTAGAAGTAAACGTACAAAATACAGCATGGATTCCGATAAAATAAGTATTGAGGCAGCTATAACCAGAGCCGGTAGGTATTTTTACTTTTTATACGACCGTTGTGATTGAACAAATTGTACGTATTTTAGTATATTTGATTTCCAAATACCAATGAAAACAAAGAGGTGATGATCCGCACAGTAAAAAATGGAAATGTATTTTACAAAACCCCTTTTATTGGTGACGGTGTGGAAAACCCCTTGAGGCTCTTCGTCTCTTTGGGGACGAATTAGCCAGGAGTATATTGTTTTTCAAACTAAAAACCACCACAATTGTAGTCTGGGGAGGACCCGGGCCCTGCGGTTGCATATCTGCCCCCCCCCCGGCCCCGGGGGGGGGGCCGTATCCAACGGACTTTATAAACCACCTAAAAAGTGTGAGATACTAGAATACTATAGAAAACCAATTTAATTTAAAACATTAAATATCACAAATTAAATACGCATAAGGAAACAAATAAATACAAAGCTTATTCCGTAAGATACCATTGTCAAGTCTTGATGATCTTGTCTAGAACTGAAGAATTGAACCATTTGAATTATAAAATTGAATCCATTGGTTTCATTGATAAATCCTTTTAAAAAAGCTGAACCGACTTCAACCAATACTAACAAAGAGCACTAAAAACCTAGCAGCAATCACGGTTGTTTTGCTGTCATTTTTTTAATAGTTCCGTTGTCTGTCACCGAAACTCATCATCAGATCCATATGAAATTGAAATGGGACCATTTCGGCATAAACCCCTTTCGAACAAATGAGGAATTATGAAGAGCTATATATAACGCCGAGCATATATAACGGACTTATGCCCGAACATACAGAAAAAAATATAAACATCCGAATTGATAAACGGCCTCCTTTTTGAAGTCAGTTAAAAAAATATTGCGATGTTTAACTGAGTGTATGAGATTACTACTGAGATACTAAAAGGGCGACAGAAAAGCATTTGCATCTCCTAAATTCCATTTGTCCTCCAAGTAAACAAAAAAAAAACAAATTATCTCTAAGTCTATTATAGTTTTATTATCTCTGAACAGGATTTGCGATACGAGGAAAATGCGCTTTTTATTTACAATGATAATCGCACGCGAGCGGTACGGAATTTTATTTAATGTTTTAATAATAATTAATATTTTGACATGCGATGTAGGTTGACGTTCAACCGTCCTTTTAGTAAAACAATTGATTCTGAAAGACAAATAAAGGAGTACGTGAAAGAGTATGTCGAGTGATCAAGGAGAATGGTGAGAGCAAACTCATTGCACTGACCCTAATTAAATTAGAGAATAGGTAGGAATATGATGATGGTAACTCTCTTCATTTTTAGCCTTAGAAAGAAAGATAGACTTTATTTAAGTAAGAGAAACCTAACATCAACTGCCCATCACTCTTTGCAAATTATCACTTTGCCTATCCAGGGAAGTGCCCTGTCAAGTTCTCTTGGTACTTCATCGTTATGAATCATGATTAGAATAGATTAGTTAGCAACTACATTAATGTTATCGAAATGCAATTCATGGGTTACCATGGGGGGGTTGGGGAATGGATGATTGGGATTTTCAACGTCAATCAACGCTTAAAAAGTGATGTTATTTAGAAGCGGAGGGGGTTGTCTTAGAAAACGGTTATTTTGAATGCCAGTTTTATCACTATAACTGAAAGTTATCTTCATTACGAATTTGAGGAATGATTTAGTCCAAAAGGTAATTATTTTCGAATATTTGCAAGAAGTATTCAAGGTTCTATTGGTGATTGTTCTAACCAGAATTGTCTGTAAAAAGTAAAATGAATAAGAAAGAAGAATAAATATTAACAACAAGAATAAACTCCCACAGCCCAAGGGAAAAGAAAGCAATGCCCTGGATGGGAATTGAACTCACAACCTCTGTATTAGCAGTCAGCATCACTGACCTCTAGACCAATAGGCTCGTTGAAAAGTAGTCAGAAATTATTCATTGATCTTATTTCCAGGGTTTGGGCTCTACGGCTGTTTGATGACAGCTCTAACCGCCCTTATATTGATCGCATTTGCTTGTATCGCCTATGGTGTCATGTTTATTGTGCCCACGAGTGCCTGTGAGCTCCAGACTACTACTGCGCAGCAAGGACTATTAGCTTCTGCACCTATAATAAGTAAGAAGTTTCATAACAATAATATTCATCATCAACAGCCTTTACTAGTCCACTGCTGGACATGGGCTTCTCCTTAGAAGGGAGGTTTTGGCCTACTATAACACGCTGGACGGACGGGTTTGTAATGGATTTGTTTCAAGTTTTGCCTTATCTCTGAAGTTATGTCGTCCTGCAAAGTTTGCTGCCTTAGCCTCTTAAGACACCCACGGTATGAATAGAGGTGATGACACTCCGTATTCTTAATTCGTCACTACATGGAGATATACATAACAATAATATTAGCAAGGGCAATATAGTTTCCAATAAAATATGAATTTAGCGGTGTAGCGATGCCTCAACGCATATGGGTCATGTCGACCTGGATAATAATACGGCCTCACAAAAACTGATGTTAAGCTACTTATTTCGTTGCTTTTATGGAGTGAGTGAGGTAACCGCAGCCCAAACTTCTGCTCCCACTCAACTCCTGTTGTTTGTTTTTTAATGGCAGTTCTCCATGGATGGTGGTAGTCACTTACCATCAGATAACTCGTCTGCTCGTTTGCCTCCTATACCATAAAAACAAACCCAAATTTGATACGTTACCCTTAAACATTTTGCCAATAATAATGTAATAGTAGATTTTTAGCTAAAGCATTGTGTTTGTTATTTTCGCACCATACCCTCCGTAGAGGAAAGGGAGGACTTGTGTAGGACTATTGGAGAACCGGTCTACCCACTAAACTATTAGGCGGCCTACTGCGGCAGTCGGGAGAAGCTCCAGGAACGCATCGGCGGCTTCTAGAAGGCTCTCTGCATGTGGAACATAATGTTTTAGCTAAGAATCTACTATTACTTTCTTCCTCCTCATTTCTTAAAAGTTCCCATAGGTGCTGTCATCTACGAGAACTGTGATTCAATTTGACTGAAGTACTTAAACATTACGTTTTGCTAACGTGACTAATACCCTGTCATCTTTCTGCATAGGTCTTTTACTTGGCGGAGTGGTGTGGAGTTACTTGGCAGATACTCGAGGCCGGCGCGCCATGCTACTGATATGTCTCGCGGGTGGTACATTATTTAACCTGATCGGCACTATATCCGTCAATTGGATTATGCTGATGGTCTTTCAACTTATTGCTGGAATATTGTAAGTTTGAACTCCTAGATTTATTAGTTAATGTTAGAGCCCTCGGACTTTACAGCAACCGCTCGAGAGAAAAATCAATGTCAATTTTTTTTGTTCAGAGTGTGGTGTCTGAAAACGGTCCCCTTAAAAGTACACACTTATCAAAATTGTTTAACTATTTCAGTGCAGCTGGAATCTACTCTGTGTCTATGACGTTACTCAGTGAGTCTGTCCCGATGACTCATAGGAACTCCGCCATTCTGATAGTGGCCAGTGTCATGTTCCTTGGACAAGGCATCAAAGGATGTAAGCAAATGTTTTTCAAGTTATGTTTCCATAATATTATCAATATCAGCTTCTAGTGTAATTACAGTAGTAGGATTAACAAAATAAAGTTACGACAGACTGTAACTGTAATTAACTTGCTATTAAGTAAATACTTTCTAAGGACTGTCAAAGGAGCTATAAAGGCTTTTATACATGTGGAGAAACGAGTGTCATGTCCCTTCAACACAAAAGGAGAATCCTCCGACCAGGCGAGGCGAACATGCCTGGCGGGCCGTGATCCAACGGTTGATGTTGGGAAGTTGTATTTATGCTAATCGTCGAGAAAATTCTCATTTAGAAGTTACTCCGTAATTCGGTGTGTCTTCGTTAGATGGTGCTGTAGTATATTTCTGTTTCTTTGTATGTGGGAGTCGCCACAATACACATATGACATGTGGGAGTTGACCGGAGTGTTGATTAATTCTTTTGTCGCTTTTCATCAAGTGATTGAGGTTTGCGGAGATCAAACCTAGGGCATTCAGAGGACGGTAACTCACTTGATTTTTGTCTGTTGCAACTGTCCCTTGGTTTACCTTTTAAACGTAACTAAAAAGGTAAATTTTCTTTTTTCAGTAATCGCGCTTCCAATAATCTCCTTAACTTTCTCATACTACCTCCCAAGTTTAGGCATCTATTGGAACTCATGGCGTACTCTAATGTTAGTATACAGCATACCAGCCATCGTTTCCGGTCTTGCCCTATTTTTTATGCAGGAGAGTCCAAAGTTCGTTTTTAATAAAAGAGGCGAAACTGAAAGTTTGGAGATTTTGAAGAGAATTCACAGAGTTAATAACTGGAGATCTAAAGAAGAATTACTGGTACGTGCACATTTTTGTTTATTTTACTGAATGTCGCTAGTTAACAATGAGTGCTTCGGAAGTGCGAAGAGCTGCAATGCACTTTTGTGCACTCTTGACTTGTATGTGTCCATGAGCGCTTGACATGCGCATGACTTGTATGTGACAAACGCATGACTTACCATCAAAGGAAAAGCCAGGAAAAGCGTGAAAATGAGCAGACGGGTGTCTGCTCATTTTCACGCTTTTCCACAAGAATAATAATAATTTATATTTGCAAACGACCGGATGGCGTAGCGATTTGTGTAACGGACTGCTATTCCAAAGGTCGCGGGTTCGATTCCCGCTCAAGTCAAACATTTGTGTGCATGAACATTTGATGTTTGATTTGGTCTGTGTGTTTCTATGTATAATATGTATGTATTTACAAAAAAAAAAAAAAGGATATATGTATTTATATCAGTTGTCTAGTACCCATAGTACAAGCTCTGCTTAGTTTGGGACTAGATGGCGTTGTGTGTATGTGGTAGAATATTATATTATTTAGTGACAAACCTTTAATATGTGCAGAAAACAAAAAAAGGATAGAATATTGAGAGATGTATATGTGTATGATGAACATTGTTTATAATAAGCAACTTTAATTTACAGATTAAAGGAATAATCCAGGACGAATTGATTTTACCCAAAACCCAATCGTCAGTTAGAGACCAATTATTTCCGTTGTTCAAGGCGCCTCTCTTAAAGTCCACTATCATCATGCTTTTTATGAACTTAACCCAACAGTGAGTAACTTACCTAAATTTTAATTTTAACATCAATAATATTCATCATCATCATTAACAGCCTTTACTTATCCACTGCTAGACATAGGCCTGTTCTTAGAAAGGAGGTTTTAGCCTACGACACCCACGGGATCAACAGGGGTCATGACACTCCGTATTGTTAATCCATTAACACACGGATTAACAAACTTAAACACAACGAACACTAAAGTAGTTTCAATAAATATTTTTACAAAATAAGTAATGATTAATGAGGTTTTATTATATGCACTTAAACAAAACCTTGTAGTAGATACACTCAACCTTTTAATAGATAACCTCTAAAATTATATCTAACCTAATCAAAACGGCATTCTGCAAATCTGATTTAGATTATTAAACATGTACCTGCCATTTCACGACCTCATATAGTCAGGGAAATGTACAAATTTAGACTTTTTTTTACTTTAAATATAATGTGTGCCATTTTGTTCGATAACTTGTTGCTATCTTGTAGGCACTGACATAATCTGTTTAATGTAGAAATTTAAGGATTTTTAAACAAAAAATTCTACAAGTAGTTTCGATCGATATTTTTGTCCGGCAGTAAAAGCTTAAATATCGAGCTCAAAATTTTCAGTGGTCTATTCTCAGTTACTCGACTATGTCATAACTAATAAAATACCGATCATTATTTACTTTTCCAAAAATGACATTGACTTTATCCGTATGAGGGCGACCAGTACCTTTACATCAAAATTCCAGGACTTGAAACGCTTAAATCTTATTAACACTGCGTTAGGTTCATAAAAGTCACAATTTCTTTTCGCTCAGAATGTTTCAATTTTTTCACTCACATTTGGACGGACTTTAAAAAAGGTTGGAAAATGTTATTACTTTTTACTTTTCGTGAAATTATATTATATATGTTGATATTAAAACTAGCCAGACATAAACATTACATACAACCAATAAATTTTCTTCAATTGAATACATACAAAAATACGAAAAATAGAAACAGATAACATTGTATTTAAAATAATT
>CADEBD010000588.1:0-31031 GCA_902825455.1 Arctia plantaginis
GGTTGGATGGGTTGACCGCCTGGGAATACCACATGATGTTGGCTTTTTGCTCTTTATTTTCATGTCATCTTGTCAGGACATTCAGCGCCATCTATCGAATAGATAGGAAATCATTTCGCAAGGAGATTTTACCAATGTATAAATTGTCTTAATTGTTTTTAATATGTAGGTAATAGCCGCTTTCATAGATGGCGTTGTAATTAAAATCGTGTCAAATCAGTTTATACTTTTTACAACTTCGTTCCTATCGGGTGTCCTACGACACCACACGGCTTTTTTTTTAACTGTTTATTTGTAAAAACATTTTTTTACAAATTCATTAGTATTCCTGTTATTAACCATCTACTTTGGCCCAGTTTGTTAAGTTAACTACAATTTTAGTAATTGAAATTATAAAACAATTTATCAACTACACAAAAAGTAAAAAAGCATAAAATAAAGGATATAAGTTCTAAAAAAATTGCTAATAGGCAAAATTTCGGCGATTTTTATAAAAAATCTTAATGTCCAATATCTTGAAAATGGTTATTTTCGGGATATAGCATTTTATAGTGAAATCTATCAGAAATGATGGCGAGCAAAAACCTCTGAAAGTATTTAGGTCGATTTACCTAGTAACCCTGTTGAATATGATAAACTATGCTTTCATATTACAGTGAATCCGACCGGACATCACGGCATAATTGTCAACAATCGAATTGAGCGGGTTTGTCTGAAATTCTTAAAAATAACAACAAAGCGGGTTCGTAAATATAAAAAATAAACAAAGATAAGTAGTGGAAGACGGTGTCAAGATATTTATTTATTTAAACTAAAATGCACATATTTTGTGCAGAGATGAACTTAGTCAAGGTATTACATAATTTATCAGTCAACCTGATATAGTGTACGAGTAGAAATTAGTGATGTGCCGGATCGTTAACAAAGTATATCCGCGGATACGGATCCGAATACGGATTTGGTGTCAAGATCCGCGGATACGGATCTTAAGTTTCTTACTCAATCGGAGCCCGTGACCTTGATAGTTGTCGCCACTTGACGCTTTGCCGTTGATATTTAAATATATCATTATTTTAATAAGCTAATACAAAGATGTTTGATTGATCTCATTATAAAGATAGCTCTCTCAGTACCTACGACCTTCCTAGTGGATTTAGTGTAGTACGATAAATGATTGCAATACAAAGGTGTCAAATATTTGTTTTAGGAAATAAAAAGTAATCTGAACAGAATTCAATAGTTTTCATAGCTACCTAATAACCATTATTCAGGGTTATTTTTAAATTTACTGAAAACCTCTGCTGTGCATATTAGTAACATTATAAACAACAACTTTTCTTCTGGACTAACACCGAAAACGGAAGAAAAAAAATTGTTTCTCTATACAAACTAACAACATTTGATTGGTCATTTGAATGGAGGACTAATTTTTTTTCATTCTTGACGTTGGCCAGAAAAAAGTTGCTGTTTATAGTGTTACAAACACATACCTAAGAGTGTTACAGTGAATACAAAATCACCTATATAGAATTTCATCTATGTATTGAAAGATCCGCCAAAAAAGTCACGGATACGGATACGGTTACGGATCTCTCTTCTCCCTTGGATATCCGCGGATACGGATACGGATATCCGGCACATCACTAGTAGAAATAACAATGCTTTTAACATATATGAATGAAACTTAAACATTTTGGTTACACGGTAGTGGTAGAAGAAGCGATTGCCAGTTCCTCAAATTTGTCACTAACTCATCGTCGATCATCAAAATCATCATCAAAAGACACACAAGCTTCAAATATTAAACACAGTTTTTAGTTTGCAATGTAAGACAAAGCTTTAACGTATGTTAATTTCAGGCCCTGTCCTCTAGATACACTTTTAATTTCTATAGTATAATATGTATGAGTTTACAAAGTTATTGTTGCAGTTCTTACAAAATACCTAAATAAGAAATTAGACAAACATTATTTCCTTCAAAATATAAAAGTGTAGCAATGTAGTGTTAGCACAATGAAGTCATAAGATTGATACGTAATTAGTTAATAAATCACATTCGGCTTCGCAAGGGAGCAATGTAGATACTACTAATTATGGTGTAAAATAGTAAAATTAATTACTTGCAACACTGACACCAGTGTGGAGTAATTAATTTTACTATACTACAGGACATATTTATTTGCAATATTTACGAGTATGCCCGCTCGGAACCTGCCGGCCGCTGCCACCCGCGACCGACGTACGCACCGAAGCGGCGACGGCCGCTTTGACCCCGCTTTTAAACCTCTAATATCTACTAAGATATTCATTTTAATTAGATGCTTGTCAGGAGCAATTTTAATCTACATTAATTGCACAATACTTCAATGTATTGTTTAAATAGATTCGTAAATAGCCGATTATTTTTTGTAATATTTGAAAGATAAAAATGGTTACTAAGGGATAAACCCTGGGATAACCATTTTTATCTTTTAAATATTACAAATGGTATATGTCTATCTCCTAAGGATAGACATATACCATCGCCATCATATATATTAAGATATACAATTCCATAGTACATTATTTTGGTCTATCTCGTTATGGATTAGCCAAGAATTTGCATTGTAGCGCGCAAAAACCATGTTTTTTAGGACAAATCTTTGAAATTCTCGGAATTCCTCTACTGTATTATACATGTAAACCTTTCTCAAGAATCACTCTCTAAATCCGTTGCTTAGTTTAAAAGGTCTAAGCGTACAATGGAAAAAAACCGACTTTTTTATATAAAATAATAAGTTTTGGATATTATATTTTTATTAGTAAAGTGCATGATAACCATATCCGTATCCGGATAATAATAACGCTCACGAGCCTATTTTAGATAGTGTATAGAAGCTATTGACGTGTGCGATTGTCTTTCCATTTGATATTCTTGCTTAGGAAGAAAACTCGGTAAGTACCCTTTCAGATAGTTGCAGGATATTGTAACCATGATTTCTTTTACACATATTTGTACAATTTGTGGAATAATTCGAGAAAGCATATAATACATATACGATATTGTTGTTGTTTGTCAGCCTTGTAAGTCTACAGGCTAATAAATACACAATAACTAATATGGTGTTTGGTATGGTCGTGGTCCCATATCAAAACTTTTGTAGGTACATTTGCATAGGTATATATTTTAATTATAGTTTCTAAATACGTAGTAATAAAGTGTACTTGTTTTCTCTTTCACTTCTTTTCTCAAGTACAGTTTTTACTACCCTCCCGTTTTTAGAGGCTTTATAGTTAAACAGGGTGTTAATAAAAAAATATTACACTTAAAATATTACTTTGTGTTCACTGTTATTCATTTTGTATTCAGGAAGTTTTAGTCACCTGAAGGACAAGATGACTATAACTAGAGATGAAACGGATATCCGATATATGGCCAAACAATAACCGTTTCATCTCTAAAGAAAATATTACGGTATATGTACGGTAATATAGCTTTTTATAAGATTAAGACTCAGTTCAGTGGTTTCACTATTTCAACTTATTGCTAATCCGCTCCGGTTTAGTCAAGGAAGATAAATGGAAACATCAGTAGTGATAGCGAAGAGACATTGCGGCCGCTTAATTTTTTTTTAGATCGTTTTCAATTTCAGCAAACAACAACAAATCAACTATCTACAATTCCATACATCACATCGCTGCAATTTTTCTTAGATTTAGAAACACATTCATCATAGCCTTCATTTCATTGGTCGTCGCGTCGAAAAGGGACTTGCGATTTCAATCATCTATTGCATATAATCAACCTTGATTATGCAGCTATTAAGTTGGATAAGGATTATTATCGTGTTACGAATTTCATCATCGTTCGATTGTCACCCGTATTTTAATGCATTAATTTGCATAAAAATGTATTATACGAAATAACTATAATAATAGAAAAAAAATCTGTAAAAAATGACACACACGCCAAATAATGACTTTAGCAGGCAAAAACATTAATACTTTGGTTTACAATGTAGGTCAATACGTAGGTCACTAGATAAATTTTGAGATAATAAAGTAAACAATATATACTTACAATTTATATTACATTTTTTCAAATACTCTCCATCACTCTTTATACAACTTCATCAGCCTAAACCAGTTGAAAAACTTTAAACCAGTCTTCCTCCGACAGGTCAAAAATGCTGATTCGTAGACAGCCACCGCTCTCTTCTGGCACTTAAAAAAAACTTGCTTTCTATCTTATCTTTTTTGGTAGGAATAAAAAGAAGTCACAAGTAAAACGCGTGTTGACCTTTTTTTTTTTCCATGCGGAAATCCCCTCGGATACCACCTGTCGGTGGCATGTCGGACTCGAACCGACCTAAAACCGCACGCCGTCTCGGGTACTAATAGCCGGGTAACCAGGTATACCCTAGAAAGGAATAGTCCCTGGGGCCCGACATACCTCGGATCATCTACAGACGAGTAGACGACCCCCCCCCCCCCCCGTGTAGGGAACCCCATGTTCCCTGTGCTCCCTGGAAGCGAGGACGCTTCGCAACGCGCTCGCCGCCACCCCAGCCTCTCGCCGCCACCCCGGCCTAAACACGTGTTGACCGACCTAGGAGGTTCTAAAACGTACACGCATCTCACGGCACCATTCCACACGAGCTTCCTTTTCCCGTTTCGGAGAGCAAAAGATTTTCATAGTAATGTGCTGTGGACACTAACCGAACTGATGCCTAAGATTTGCTTTAGTATTGTAATTCATGGGTCATCTCGCACATGCATTTCAGTGGTCCACACATTTTTCAGCAGAGACTGCTATTGGCGGGCGTCTACTTCTGTCATCATTTTCAAGGCTGTTTTCCTCCTTTAAATTCGTTAAACAATCTTAAAATGGTTATTAACGAATGCATGGTTGCCCGAGAAGAAGCAGACTCACCTAAAGCTGATTTTGAACGTTCCAAGCTTAACCTTCAGATGAACCACATTTAAAGTCGTGATATATCATAGGACGCAATGTTCATGTTTAAGCTCCATTCTAGCAGACGAAAAAAGCGGTAAATGATGACAGTATAATACTTCTATTTTTTTTGTTGCTTTAAATTGCCTTTTGTGTTCGATTTTCAAATAATTTGACTATGAAAATATATGATACAGACGCGTTCCATTTTTAAATTTCGAGCATCCCAAATTTACTTAGTGACCTACGTAACCTATGTTACTCGCTAATAATGAAGCTTTTTATGTGTATTTTTTAAATCGGTTAGGTAATATTAACTTTACCAACTATTTGAACTAAAATACCATCAGTTTACATAACATCATTTTATTTAGTTGAATTTTTGGGAGCCTAATTTAATTATATAACATACATACTGATTTAAAAACCGCTTATTTTCTAAGTGGATACTACATTTTGTTGAATAATTTTGTTACTCATTTGTGAATAGTATCAACAGAACTTCTACGAGTTCTGTTTAAAGTATATTGACTAAGCATGAAAACCGAAAATGTAATTAACTTATTAATTATATGGATTATATGTACTTTTCCAGTAGCAACAGAATCCATACGATAAGATTTTGAAAACCTCATCAGTAAAACTAAATTTTTAAGCCTTTCAATATCGAGTTTTAAATGAATATTTTTTACAAATGTTTAATACACAATAGAGTCCACAGTAATTACTTTCTTAAGTAATGAATTAAGCAGTGACGTGAAAATTATTTCAATATTGTAACGTACTTTTTTAGTAACTACTACTTCTAAAAAATAATATCGACGCCTTGATACTTGCTACTTTGTATAACACACTACTTAGTTAATTAAATTAATTAATAAAAGTTCGTGTTCTGCCGTTTGTCTCGACGGTATTACGATAGTACGATCGGAAAAAAATAAGGAATTTCAGCATAGAAAGTATGTCGCATTGTTGGCGCCGACAGATGAGTGCCAGGTCACGGGATAAGCCGTCATTTGAGTTATATTTACAGGCCTAACAAAGCTTAATTTATTCATTCATTTAATAACATATTTTACGGCCTCTTTTGTCGTACACTACGAACTTAGAAATTGTTATACTATAATAATGATCTAAGTATAAATAACCTAAATACGTTTATTTTTTAGTCTCAGTTTGTAACAAATTTATGATAAGGGTTAGTCAGTTCATGCACAATACATGTATTTATGTACATAAAGCGTCGTAACGTGTGTGTTTTTCGAATGTGTGTGTGTTCATGTACACACTAGTAGATATACATTGTGGACGGCATAAGCGATTGCCACTGTGACGCGTAAGTAGGTCACTAGGTCACAGACGAGGTCCACTGATAGTAGAGCTGTTGTTTCCCAAACTATATAAAGATTCTTACACAGAAAATAACAACTGTATATCCTGGTATGACTAGATACTAACTACTAACGCTATGAAAAGGAAGCCAACGAAACAATTGTTTTTTTAAAAAACACCACGCTTTGGTTCCCATTTATTAGTTTTACGGGCATCCATTCATACGCACATGCCATGGACTGCCAGAAAGTTAGAATTGTTCAGAATAATGTCTTATCTAAATCCGTATGTAAGAAATAGATTAATAAACAAATTAAACAGTGGAGCAGTTAACTCGAGCACAGTGTGTACTGAAGTGTGCGTACCGCAAGTTATTTGTTCTATTTTAATGTTAGTCGAACGCACCAACCTTGCTCCTACATTCAAGATTACAATTAAACAAAAAAACAAACAACTAACAACACGAGTTGCGTTTTTCACGGCAAAAAATAAAAGTTTAAGGTATGGAAACTTGACTCAATAAAACTGTTAAGTGGGTGATAGACGTACTAGCAAGTAAGCGTACTTATGGCTCGACGTCCTTTTACGCTTGTTTGTCACCGTACTTTAACACACACACAAGTACACGTACTTTAAGACCACCGCGCAAAATCCTCGGCGATCCAAACAGTTTAAAATCGTGCTCGTAGCTCGTGTTGGCTCGTACATGTTGCAGAACTGCAAGGCCGCCATTTTGTTTCGCCACTCCGTGGATGCACAACGCTTGTGATGATAGAATGTTCACAAAATGAGTGAGTGCCGAAGTTATTGGCATGAACTGCTAACAGAATTTATATAAGGTTACCGAAAAACCCCTGGTGTTTGCAAAATAAGAAGCAATGATTACAAAGACAAAAATAAAATAGTTTCCAGCATACAATAATTTATTAAAAATTATACAGTATATAGAGGGTCTCAGTAAGAGTGCACTCATTCGCAGAGTGGTCAAATAAATTTGAAGAAACTTTGTCGATTATGTAAAGAAACCTTTGCATCAACGTACCGGTCGGTCTCTTAAAAACATTGCTGCTTGTAAACGAGAGTGTCGCCGATAACCCTAAAACATTAATTCGGCATCGTTCTCAACAACTTCAAATTACACGTAGCACTACCTCCACCTTCCACCTTCATGCGTACAAGAGTCAGCTAAATCAGGAGCTCAAACCATCAGACCATGGAAAGCGCCGACAATTCGTTCAATGGGTAAGGATGCAAAGTGAAGTCAATGCCAAATTTTCGAAAAAAGTCATCTTTTCCGATGAAGCGCATTTCTATCTGAATGAATACACAAAGTTGTCGAATTTTGGGCTCAGAAAATCCTCATGATGATGAGAAAAAATGCACCCACAACGAGAAACTGTCTGGTGCGGATTTTGGTCAGGCGCCGTGATTGGGCCTAACTTTTTTAATGAGGCCGTAATTGCAGTGAATGTGAACGGCATTCGTTACAGGAATATGATAATGGAATTCTTGTGGCCCTCAATTGGACGGCATGGATCTGGACAACATGTGGTTTCAGCAGGACGGCGCCACCTGCCACACCGTGCATGAAACAATCGACTTATTGCAGCAACGATTTCCAGAACACAATATCTCACGAAATTCTGATGTCAACTGGCCACCAAGATCGTGCGATTTAAAGCTGTGCGATTTTTTTCTTTCTGGCTTTTGTGAAATCTCGGGTTTATGCGAATAAACCAGAAAAATAAAACGTGTACATAAATAGGGAAGCAGGTACCCAGGAAATAGTCAGGTTACACATAGTTATGTATTTTTTGTCTTGAATTTATTTTGTTTTTTAGTAAGTGCACCGTTGAAGTAGTAATTTAAAAACTAGCATTGAAGTACTAAGGTTATTATAAATTGAGCGGAACGCCTACAAACTGTCAGAACAGATTGGCGAATAGAGAACTTGTAAAAAAATGTAAATTAAGTGTGATTAAAGTTTATAATTTAAAAAAAAATACCTGAGCTTTAAATGCAAAATTCAAAGTCATGAAAAATTTCATTAAAAGAGTAATGGCCTGTTATCAGAGCCGTGGGGGCCATTTGCCTGATATTTTTTCCATACTTAATGGGCGGGCACATGTCTTCTTTACAATCCAATAAACATATCACAACTCTTTCATGTTTTTATTTTAAATGAATAAGTGCACTCTTACTGAGACACCTTTATATACATATATTATATCATATCATTTATTCATTAACGACATCGCGATACAGCGTGAGCAAGCCTCATGTTTCCCACCGACATGCGACACGTCGAGCCGAGTAAGCGTGCGCGTACTTTAAAGCCGCCTTCTTAAAGTTCTTACGTCTATCACCTACTTTACACTACACTAAAAACAGGCTCTATACTTTACTTGTCTACACTACGAAAAAAAAAAAATTTTTTGAGTTATCGTAGGTATTTGAATAATGTGTTTACTTTTTACTCGAAGAGTCATTTCACCTATCAATATCAGCGTCCTAGATTTTCTAGAACAAAATAATCTAGGCAACTTTTAGTAAGCCAATGTGTAGTGTTTTGACTCCTTTTTTTTTTTTTTTTTTTTTTTACGTGTGGAAATCCCCTCGGACCGTCACCCCGCCGGGGCTCTCGTTCGGCGGGGCGGTGTGTCGGACTCGAACCGACTAAAACCACACGGTGTGCCCTCTTTGCGCTTCCAGTTTAGGAGGGGTCCAGGTAGTTATCGCCTTCTGGACCCCGCCCAGCGCCGGCCCGCTCCTGATGCGGGCTCCGTCTAAGTGGACCCTCTCTTTAGGCGACGTCCGGCACACGCGGACGCCGCCCCCTCGCGGCTAGCCAACTAATGCGGGTGGAGGGGAGAACCCATCCCGTCCACCCGCGGCTACACTCAGGTTCGCCGGCGGCGGATCAGGTCCGAGTGGAGGTCGTCCTCCCTGGCCTTCTCCGCCAGGTTGCGACCGCGGTAAAACAACTGTCGCTACCTGCCATGGAGCGGATTACGGCCGGTAGCGAGTGATCTGCTCCGACGACTGCAGTGAGGGCCCGGCGCTGCGTCGCCCATGCGGGGCAAACCGCCAGCGTGTGCTGGGCCAAGTCCTCACTGCAGTCGCAGTGGTGGCAGGCGGGACTCGATTTCCCTCCTAGCGACCGAGTACAGGTACCTTCCGAAGCAACCGTGCCCGGAAAGCACCTGCGTCAGCCGGAAGGAAAGGGTCCCGTGCTGCCGCCCTGCCCACTCAGCGATGACCGGCTGGAGAGCCTCCACGGCGGCGAAGCCAGCGCGTGGAGTCTCCAACCGGAGCGACCATCTGACCATGGTGGCTCGGCGAGTGGCTTCGCGCCACTCGCGCACGTCTTCGGGCGGAGGGCGCAGCCACTCGCCGATAAACTTCGGCGAGCACCTCCGCCTCCAAATCCCACGGGGGTTTTCCGGCCAAGGCGCAAGCCGCCTCGGTGGACACCGTACCATATCCGCGTATGGCTCTGACCGCCAATATCCTCTGGGGGCGCCAGAGGCGCGCCCTATTCGGGGCGGTCAGAGCCGCCACCCACACCGGTGCACCATAAAGCGCCATGGACCGGACAACCCCCGCGTACAGCCGCCTCGTGGGAACACTGGCCCCCGCCCAAATTGGGCAAAAGTCGCCCTAGGGCGGAGGCAGTGTCCACCAGCTTCGGACCAAGCTGTCGGAAGTGCTCGTCGAAGAGCCACCTACCGTCTAGGACCAGACCCAGGTACCTCATCTGGGCCCGGACCGGTACGAGGACCGAGCCGACCTCGATTGAGGCGCCGGCGGGTGGACCACGACGGGGCCCATGAAATAATAGGGCCTCCGTCTTATCCAGGGCCACCCGCAAACCCAACGCCTCAATGCGCCCCGACCACCAGGGAAACTCCCGTGTCGGCCAGGCGCGCCGCCTCCTGGAAGTTAGCCCCCCGGGCCCGTGACTAAAGTGTTATCTGCGTAGCAGAGTACACCCAGCCCGGGGGGGGAGACGCCCTCGTAGGGCCCAGTCGTATCCAATTTTCCACAGGAGTGGTCCTAGGACAGACCCCTGCGGAACACCACACGACATGGCCCTGCGTCTCAAGACGCCATCTCGGTCCTCGTACATGACGGTTCGCTCCTCAAGATAGTCTGCCACCAGCCGCCTCAGGTACTCCGGCACTCCGTGGTAGCGGAGCGCTTCCCTAATGCAGCTGAATGGCAGACAAAAAGTTAAAAAGTTTATCTGTTTTTATTCTTCAGCTCTCAAAAAGTTTACCCGCCTCGTCCAGCAACACGATAGGCCTATAGGCCGCGACCGAATCGGTAGGCCGTCCCGGCTTCCTCAGCAGGACCAGCTTCCCGCACTTTTCAGCGCTCAGGGAAGCGTCCGGACGCCAGGCTAGCGTCCAACACCCCCCTGAGGTGGTACGATATGTAGTCGAGGGCTCGGCCATCACTCGGGCTGGAAACCCCGTCCGGCCCGGGGGGCGGTGTTCTTGGATCGAATCCGTAAAACAGCCGCCCCCAACTCGATTCCCTGACGGGCGGAACATCAACCTCGCTGCCCCCGTCGTCTCCGGCTGATGCAGCCATCGACGGGGGTGTGTGCTCCGCCCGCTGCGGGATAGGCCCTCGACCACTTCCTGCAGGAGTGTTTTGACTCCTACGAAAAACCCCGTCTGTGACGCTTTTGACGACCTGTGTAATAGCGCCACTATAGTATTTAATACGACTGCAACTTTGAAGATCGCAAGTTTGATTCCCGTTTTATCATCCACTCGTCTGTAGATGACCCGAGGTATGTCGGGGCACCAGGGACTTCCTTTCTAGGGTATACCTGGTTCCCCGGCTATTAGTACCCGAGACGGCGTGCGGTTTTAGTCGGTTCGAGTCCGACATGCCACCGACAGGTGGTATCCGAGGGGATTTCCGCACGGAAAAAAAAAAAAGCTTTTTTTTTTTTTTTTTTTTACCACATTCACACAACGTCATCTAGTCCCAAACTAAGCAGAGCTTGTACTATGGGTACTAGACAACTGATATAAATACATATATACTTTTTTTTTTGTAAATACATACATATTATACATAGAAACACCCAGACCAAATCAAACATTAAATGTTCATGCACACAAACGTTTGACTTGAGCGGGAATCGAACCCGCGACCTTTGGAATAGCAGTCCGTTACACAAACCACCACGCCATCCGGTCGTCAAGCTTTCGCTCTAATGAAAGCTGCTTATCGTTTAACAAATTTGATTCAGTCGTCTGCAGTAATAAGTTACATTGGCCATTTAAATAATTAAGTAGGTAAATTACGCTTCACATAATTAAAGAAAGTACCACATATATTGGATAGCCTTAAGTGTGCACTATTTGAATTAGGAACCTGAAGTGGTGAGTGAACCTGAGCGATTGTTAACCTGGAGGTAATTTGTTTATTTCAGTTCACTCTATCATCTACCCGTTTATATATTTTGAATAACACATTCTGTCAAGAGAATAGTGCGCATTAACCTTTAAAAAGGCTCCCTAGGCTACAAGGATTGTCGAAATTTTGTAAAGTCCTCGTTAAGGAACTCACGAGGCATTTTCCTCTAAAGTATTATTTGCGTTATTTGTAATTTACTAAGCTGATACCAATTTTGGATAATATTGCTTTAGTATGATAAGTAGATGTAGGCGTACAATAGGTACCCACGCAGGCAAGTTCTCAAGCTCAAACGTTTCAGAGATATACACCACTTGGAGCTATTTTTTAGACCCTCTTGTAAATTACTAAGAAGATACAAATTATTGATAAATTACTCCGAAGCGTTTGTCCTGGATTTTATTAGATTTACTTCCATCATTTGGTTACTTTTAAAGAAAATACCAGTTTAAAAAATATATGTGGTGCAATTCGGGTTGATTTTTTTTCATCCACAACTACCACTATATCGATTTGAAATCAGCACAAGCGAAGCAAGGGGAATAATTATTTAAAATAGAAGTAGAAAAGAAGTCACATAATATATTTATAAAACTTTTATATTATATTCAATTCACTGTAATGTTCACTGAACAGGAGTGTTATAGTATTTAACAAAATAAACAAGTCCAAAATATCTGAAATCCGATGAAAAACATAATGTAAATATGTGGGCAAGTTCTTAAACATTAAAACAAACCAGAATATTTAGCGTCATGTTCAACATGTTTCGTCATCTTTGTGAATGGTTTAATGTGAACTTGGGTAACGTTTGTTGCACAACTACTTCTATAGGTACCCACTTTATAAATTTAGTTGTATAGGACGGCAATAAAGTCATTCATT
This sequence comes from Arctia plantaginis, assembly GCA_902825455.1. Taxonomy (NCBI): domain Eukaryota; kingdom Metazoa; phylum Arthropoda; class Insecta; order Lepidoptera; family Erebidae; genus Arctia; species Arctia plantaginis. Next base: position 12,587 of record CADEBD010000588.1, read on the forward strand.
CATTCAAATCTCTAAGAAAAATCAGGCATCTTCGAGACAATAGTTACCATTAAGGAATATAATTAGGGATTGTGATACATAGATTAACAGATAGACTTCTGCTACTTTTGACAATACCAAAAAAAAAAATGCCTTATTTTGCAGTTGCTTTGCAGTTGCAGTTTTATAAGAAAGCCCTGCTTGCTGGGACAACAATAATAAAGTATATGTGTTTAACAATTAAAGATGTGGCTTTTACACAGGTACCTTACCCTTACCTCGACCTGGCATTGTCATTAAAATTTCTTTTATCCTGTTCAAAATAATTTATTTACTCGGACTTGTTTGCAATGCGAGGAAAAAAGAGATATCTCTCTTTATGCTCAAACTTTTTATTGTGATTCTTATCTAGAAGTATATTAAGAAGAAAATGTAATCGTAAGGAAGTAAAACTTGTATTTTCAATGTAACAATTTTTATTGATTAAAAGCGACTGGACTTCAGTATAAAAGATTATGGAATTTGTATCTGCTGTTTATTCACATAGACGATTTCTTTAGATACTTAAAATTTGTAACAAATATGAACTGTAGAGAAAAATCAACATAATGTGATTTGATGACGTTGATTCAAGTGTAATCAAATCGGTAGACTTTAAAACAAATTATAATTAGACCGTTATTAATTACGACATAATAATATATAACGATATAAAATAGTAATAATAACTTGTCATAATTTAGCTAATACTTACATACTTATATTAAGGATTTTATTTTATTTTGACCTTACTTTTGTTTGAGCCAATCTATTGTTTTGAATGAAATGTATAATCATGTGGCTTCCGTAATACAACCTTGAGACAAATGTGAAAGCTGTTACTAACCTGTAACGTGACGTGTTAATTATAAAATAAATAAAAAGATCGAGATTTGATCGCGGTAATTTTATAAGGTACCTTTTGTTCGCTCGACGCTTTAACCTTTTTTACTAGATGTTGAGGACATGTAAAAATAATCATTTCTGCGGTTTGACTCACGATTGAAAGCGGTTGATATTTGCGATCTGCAGAGGTTTGCGAAGTATCTCTTTCAGAGAATATTGACACATTAAGTAAGTGGTATAGTAGGCCTAGACCTATTGGTGTTAAAACGCTTCGGTGTAATTTATCAATAATGAGAGGCCTATGTCCAGCAGTGGACTACTAAAGGCTGTTAATGATGGTGATGACTACGATAAAAGATATTTAAGAAAACTAAACTTTTAAACTAAGTTTCTTTACAATTCAGTGAGAATAAAAGTTATCCTTAAATATTAACTTCATTGATAGATTGTTTATAAGAATAAATAATTAATTATTACTAATTGATTGTGAACATTAGTCTATTCTCGATATAGTTAAGTTGTATAAACGATTTTATTAAAATATAAACTATAATTGTTTTTTGTTTTTTTTTTAAAAGACTCCCGCATTAGAAATATATCCTGGAGCGGGAGACTTTACAAACATACATGAAACGGACACAAAGAACACCCAGACTCATAACAACAATTTGTGGATCACACAAAGTGTCCGTCCCATGTGGGGTTTGAACCCTCAACATTCGGCGTAGTGTACACAACACGACAGTAGGAAGCGGCGTGGTGACCGCTTAAACCACTACGCCATCCGTGCAGTCATAATGAAGGCGTATTAATAGGGAATTGTTGGTAATTTGAATTATTTGAGATATTTTACACTACACACTATGTTCATATCTCTTTGTGCCTCAATCAATATTTGCGTCTTTGTGTATCAAATGTTTTTATTTAACCTTTTGAGAATTATTTTGCTATATTATCACGTTTAGAAAGTGCACCCTTTATAGGTAATTTAAGGGAGCGATCTACAATTATGATGTAGAATTAAAGAGCATACCTATTAATAACTTTAAAAATCTTTACGACATCGAAAACTATTTCAAAACATACGATAGCTTGTCTAAATTGCTAGGTGAAAATCTTGATTATTGTTGTTCTTACCGGTAGTTATGTTTTATATAAAACATCCCTAATTTAGACGTTGAGTTAAGTTTGTGGTCAAAAAATCAATGATCTAAAACCGACATTTCAAAAGTGATGCATTTGTTTTGTCAACACTAATTATAGTAGTAGTAGTAGTATTTCTGTTACCTCGGAAGCTCATTTACGGTTTTAGAGATAAAACTCTAGGCTCGGATTGATATCATTTCGAACGGTAAAAGTGTTTAAGGCTGTTTCCGAGCGACATCACTGGTTGCAAGAGTCGCTTATTCATTACGAAACTTTTCTATTTTTCGTGTAAGGTATATTACAATCAAGTAGTACGGGTACTATATGTAGAACATCCCCCCACTGTAATACATACAATCATATAAGTATTCTAAATGATTCTCTTCAATATTAATTAAGTAGAATTTAGGGATTTAATTATTTTATGCATAATAAGCCTGATTTTTTTGTTTAGATAAGGTGGTCTAGTTTAGTTAACTTATTAAATTATCAATAATTTAGAAATAAATTTGTCGATCTCTTTTTGACATTTCATAGGGAGCCCTATTAAGAGATAAAGCCCGTGGTTCTCTGACCGACCGACCGACCGACCGACGCCTGTCGCCGCCGGTGGCCTACGAATGCTATGTACGGCAATGCTCAGTGCTTGATTCTCAGAAACGTCGCCGGCAGCGGACAGTGTGAGCGGATAAGGTCGCACACCGCACGCGTCGGTTGGTATCATATTTGTACCATAGCGACGGGCGCACGACGTCCTGGCTTTAAAATGAGTTTTAATAAAGGAAAAATGAATTGTTAGTTATTTTTTATAACGATATAATACTATCTTGTTCGATGCATCAAACAACAATTTATGTGGGTAGGTGATTTTATGAATATTGAATTGGTTTTCCATTGTGTAAGAACTCAAAACGTAAATAAACTAGAGAGGTACATTCCGGCGAAGGCGTATAGGTAACCATTTGAGCTTAACACGATACTGAGAGATGTGATCATATTTGCGTAAACCGAATATGAATCTTATGCAGACATTTGGGAGACGATCAAGTTTGTTCAATAGATTTTCGGTAGGATCTAGATAGCTAACATCATCGTAGTCAAGTACAGAAGGGAGAAGAGATTGTGCTAGGACGATTTCGGAAGGAAGTTATGAAGTCTTCGCAATGACCCTGCTGCAGCAAATAATTTTCGACTAACTTCCCAAATTTGAGGAGCCAGGACTAGAACTTGTCCACAGCCAATGGATAATTGATAAGATTTGAATCGACTGAATTGCTTCTTGCTCATCGTAACTTGTAATATCTAGGCGAACCAACGCCTGGGTATTAAAAATCGAATTGGAAAGCGAAGCTTCCGAACAGCGCGAACATAGTGCTCAATGTCATTTCCAAGTTTTAAAATAATAAAACAACGCGGACATCGGATCGATATTAAACATGAATATTTTAGTAGCAAAACTCCGCAGTGAAGAAACTATCGGCTTGGCCATTCGTCAATTTTTGTGTTTAATTAAGTGCATTTTCGTTAATTCATTTAATAAACCTAATCTAACTACCCTAAACCTACTCCAAGGTTGTAAGTCCCAGGCGCTGCCGCAGTCGGAAGTGTTGCCCCATCTGCCACACGATGGACCCGGGACCCGAAAGGCAAATCCTTGGAAAGCTAAGAAATAGATCGTCATTTAAAAGACAAAATATCGCGTGTTTATGTTTTAAACATCTTTGAGAAACAGAAATAAAACGAGATCTGTGAAAATGCGTGTTTATACGTTCCTAGAATACAGCGCAATACAGGCCTGTGCACTAGAATTGCAACTTGGAGAATAAAACAGGCGAAACGTGCACATCTCCCGATAGACCGTTCACGGCACAACATAACATATATGGTTTGAAAAATCATGGCAGTCATAGTTATTGTTACAAAAGGCGTGCGACGTTACAACCAACCAAATGGGACACGTCTGAACTTCGAACTTAATAGGTTATGCAACAGTTGGGTCTATTTATGATGGTGACATCTATAATTCATAGTTCGCTAGAATTAGTTTTGAACCATTTCTAGTGTAATAATATGTTTATGTAAAGGGTATTCTACATTTTGGGCACATTTTACACACAGGTTAGTGACACTAAAACTAGGATCACTACTATAGTTAGACCTATTTATGGCTATAATCTTATTTAACTAATCTAGTGAAATGAACTTCCTATGGTTTTGTTTTTTTTTAGATTGGACATTGTTTTGGTTGTCATATTTTCGTAGCAAAAGGCAAAGATTAAAACAAGACAAAAGTATTATGTCATTTGACTAGTTCTTTATCATGTAAATATTTTAAGGTATATAGTACTTTTGTTGTAAATATCCAACAGATTGTTGTAATTTATGTTCATTATTTGGCATGACTACTTATAACTGTGACGGTTGTCATAAAAAAGTTATTTGGGGGGACCAATTTTATTTAAAATGTACAGCCAGTTGCACAAATAAAAAAAAAACATATTTATTATTATACTGGATTACTATAGTAAGATAGTTGTTAATCACTCTCATACAGTTATATTATTATAAATATTTAATTGTAAAACTAGGGATACAACCACCGTACTGCGGCATATATATCAACAGATTATAGATAAAGATTACCTCGATAAACAAGGCAAAACTACTATGACATCGATTACAAAAAAATATATGACATCGATCCCATTCTCGAAATGTAAAGTTTCAATATGTTTGGTGTATGTTAATTATTTTTTAATAATTAATGTAATATTTTTCTAAAATGTACCTATTTAATAAATCTAATGTCTGGACCTAAGATGTACCAGAAAGATGTACTTCGTGTACAGCTAAAAATCAATATTTTGCAGAAAAAAAATCTGCACGAGATAATTTACGTTAGAAACCATTTTTTTAAAACACGATAGCAAACTCGACGCGATTCTAGTGTAAATGTGTGAAATATGCATTTTATTTAAATACTTATTTCGAAAACCCACCGAACACAAAACAAATATAGGTACTATATTCTCTGTTCCGTGTGAAAACTAACCAACAATATTCATTTTTAAGATGAACCTCATAAAGAAAAGATGAGTCAAATGTTTAAATGTTAGCATCGGTAATTCTTACAAGTGTATTTTTTCTTTTGTGTCAGTACATGAAATTCAAATAAGTAAAATATGAATGTTATCTATGCCTATTAAGTTATCACTCTACTCTGTCATTTACTAACTGCGAATACAAAAAAAATACTATAACAACCATCACAACGTGAAAGTTAGTATACTTGTGTTATTCGCGCCTTGCATAACGCTTCGCAGGAGACATGACAGTAACCGTCACCTACAAATCAGATGCGTGCTTCGAAACGCGAGTCAATCGACACGTTTATACTTAGACCACATCTTGGAGCAAGAAGCTGTCACGTATTCAAGTCTTTCGACATTTATTCTGTACCTCACCGTTTTGTAATCGTCTGTGGACTCCATGCTTGTGCTTTAAGCGAACATATTTAAAAACTCTGCAAGTGGATAGTTTTGTAAAGTCTAACTATAGCTAGGTCTATTTACCATGTTTTCAAGTGTAATTACACTACATTTTTGACCTTTTAACAGGACAGCATTGGAAGTATTTAATATGATTGATACAATCGACTTCCCTACCCAGATCTGCTTCATTTTAATTTATTAAATTCAATATTATAGAAAAACAGAATTAACTTATCCCCTTAGCCCTTATCTGCGTTCTGAAGATGACGACCAACAGAAAGTGCAAAACAAGTGCAGGAGGAAATGTAGATACGTAAGTACGTAGACTGTGTTTAGTCTAGCAAACATTTAAACCTTTCAATATTGTATTTAAAGGTGAAACTTTAATATTTGATTGGAAACTCAATTACCGCTTCAAAACTATTTTATTATGCAGCATTCTAAGTATTTTTAGGAAACTGTAATATCGGATTAAATTTAGTTTGACGTGCCATTATTTACTTTTTGGTAAAATTTAGTGATTGATTTAGATACTTTATGTAGACTTTGAGAAGACTATTATGTATTGAATATTGAGAAGTTTTACTATATGTGTTTCGGTAAGCTGAGTTGACAGTCCTCCCGCGCTCCGGCAACCTTACGCTCTCTAAGGGTGCTCTAACCCCTAGAGATTATCTCTCTCAATGAAAAATTAAGTTCACTGACACGCTCGAGAGCTTGACTTTTGTTTTGACTCTAAAAATTAAAGAATTTAAACTCCTATACGTAAATAAAGTTTACTTACTTTTATAGGTAATGCTTCATCATACGTCTCATACGATTATGTTTTTTACATAGGATAAAAGAAAACTTTTATAAGTAAAAATAAACTTTTTGAAAGTTTATTAAGTGAAGTTCCTAGAGTAAAAGTACTTATTGTCGAATAAGCATATTATTTTTGCAATAAATATTCTAGCATGTTGTACTGTCTAATCATGCCACAGGGTTTTTTCAACATACAACCAATGTTTGATGCCCTGTCCCGGTATCGACTAATAGGCGAAGTGTAGATATTATATTGAAATTGAATTCATACTAATTCCACTACGACGTATGTAGTAGTAAAACGTCATAAGTGTTTGCAAAGCATGTGTAAATATGGTTCTAATGTAAAACTCGCAGTATTTTTTGTGACTGTGTCCACTAAACATAGATATATGGTATCCGACCACATACCAAGCAGATTGTTAGATATTTAAGAAACTGTTCTAAAATCAATGGTTTAATGAATTAATGGTTTATTTATAAAAACTACAATAATTTAACAGTTTACGTAACTGGTTAGCTGGTAATTCAAAATAAACACGTATTCAAAATTTGGTTTTATTACCTCATTCGTCTATCAAATAAAAATAGATGTGCGTTCAAGACATTTTTAAGAATAAATAACACCGTCGTTCTGGGACAAATCTGTATAACGTTTTTAAATGTGAAACAGGTGGGTTGTATGATTGTGCAATCAGGTGTATCACTATAAGCACAAGACTACTGTGTTAATTTCATATGTGTATAATAAGCGGAGTTCCCATGCTCGAGCTACTTCAGTCCGCAGTGGGGCAAACGTGGCCTACTGACAATATTTGGTGTCATAATCACAATGCGTCGCTAGGCCACCACGAAAGAAAGAACCACACGATAATTTGACAGTGCAATGATGTACATACACCGTAATGTGTTCGTTAATTATACGATCAAACAATTCTCGAAACATGTTCCGTGAGCCCACTATAATTCAGTAAATCTTAAAACACTGTTTCACACAGCCAACTCTATCGCAGGATAGCGCGAAAAAACCAATGCTGCGTTGCCCACACCGTGCAGCCGAGCGTACAGCGTACGAGCAGGTAGACTCCACAATGCATATACATTATGTAGGTAGGTATCTAATCTATCTTTATACAACACTTGTCTTCGTTGAATAGGTAATGAATGACATTCACTATAATTATTAATCTCTCAGACCTCATGTCCCCAATTAATCTTAGCAGACTCCAATTCGAATACAGACACTGAAAATAACACTGTCATATTGGAAGCATCATCAGTGGGTACTGTAGAGTAATTCAATTACAGGTATTTGGCACGTTACTATTCACATGTTCTAAGAGAATTTTTTCATCACCGATAATTTGTATTTTATTAGATAGAGCATGGTAAACTTACCACTATTTGTATCCACATAAGCAATTTTCAGCTCCATTTCGATACTTTGTGAAGGTTTTGATTCAGTAGAATTAACATATTCCATGGGGACTTCTAGGTCGATCTCACTTTTTGCTTGACTCGTGGAGGCAACTATACTGTGCGCTACACTCATTTTTGGAGCGTCTTCGTGCATTTATACACAAATTAATGACCGGGGCGACAGGATAATGCCGCCCACAGAACTTATAATATATCTTCTATACCGTATAGAGATAAGTTTTCTTAAAAAAATCACTCATATAAAGCGATAATTCGTTTTAAAAACAAAATGTAGGTCTCTAGGCCACTTCACTTACACTTTGATATTCCGACCGACATAACTCAGGTTCAATGGAGCTACCGTACTCATGACTGACATTGAAATAAGTCCGGTAAAGGGCAGTGAGAAATTAACCCAATTTGAAAAAAAAAACTGCTGTCATGACCTATTTCATGAAAAAAACGATTATTGATATTCCTTATTTTCTTTAAAAAGTATTAGTTATTTAAGATATGCTAATACGTGATATTAAGTGGATATAAACAAATGAAAGTACTGCGAGGTATATATTTCAGATAGTGTGGAAAAAACATGCAAATGATGCAAAATGACTACGTTTACTTATGAACATGCTGTGTTGTGTAATAAATGACCGTTTCTATTGCACAATCCTTTCACAAGGGCTTCGAATGTAGGTCAATCTTTATGAGCATGATTGCAATGTATAACTTTATATGTATAAGGGAGCATAATTCAATGCGCTAAACTAATTTTGTAATTTAAACGGATTCTTGTGTACATATTTTTTATTTTATAGTATTTAGAATATTAAAGATAAAATAATGAATTTCTGATTTCCGGTGCTCACCTAACTCCATCTAGATTGAAAATAAAACTCATAAACTTATAGTTACTTTCGGTTAAGCTAGATGTCGTTAATATGAACATTGAGTTTGATAACACTACGTCTCTACTCGTTTTTGTAAATCCTGTTATAACTTACTTCAAATATACCATATATAAGGAAATATATTATAAAAATAATACAAGAAATGAAAGCCGTATTTTCTCATGATTCTATAAGAAATAATAAGAATGAAGTAGGACTGTGATGTAATTTGCCCGTCCATTAAGCGCCCGCTTATAGGGTTTCAAGAACTCGTTGCTCCATCTGTTGACCATAACGATTATCGTATTGCGACCAAAATTTGAAGAAGTACCGTCTTACTGTTGTAATATAGACCAGGAAAAGGAGTCGACTAGATTAGATAATTAAAAAACAATGCCAACCTATTAAATAACCTATTTAAATGCCTATCGGAACATCATGATAATATTAATAAATGCAACTGCTGATTATTTGTAATTTGCTGTTAAAGTTGCAAAAACGTATTATTAGATATTATAAATTGTCCTCGACTGTTTAGGAAGAAATGGTATTAAAAGAAAGCTGAAGAATATTAAAATTATCTACAAAATGCGACTGGTGCATTACAACTGGTTATTTTGTTGTTTTACAACATGCAAAAAACTGCTACAATTCGTTGTTTTTTTTAATATTACAAAACAATTATAAACAATTAATTTAAAACAATAATAAACATAGGATTACCAAACTTTGGTAAATCATAGGCTCTGATGTATGATATATGTAGTTCGTTGCACAGTTTTTGGAAAAAGCCATGTACCTATTTATTAAAATATATTTTTCTGCAACTTAATACACACACAAATACAACACTGTACAACTTTTCAAAAGCTGAAATAGCTTTTGAAAGTTGTACAATGTTGTATTTAGGCTCATTACCTTCCTTAAGAGTTGGGCTTTGAATCTGTGTTCATTAGGGTGTCCCGTCAATGTATGGGATTTTTTTTTTTTTAAAGCGACGGCTACGCAAGAGTTATCAAAAGTTGCGTTTTTGTGAATAGATTACAAATATAACAAAAATTAATTAAATATTTGTCATCTTTAGGCCTCTACCGATCCTAGAAGTTTTTCAAATTTGCCATATTTAGAGGTTTCGAACATAAACTATAAATGATACAAAAATAATGTTTTAAAGGTTTTAATCAAATTTATAGGTACTACAAAGACATAAGGTAATGTTCAGTAAAGTTTAAATACTTATAATTAGTGCTTATTTCAAATACAAAATTGGTTCTTGTGGCCAAAATTAGGCATTTCCGCGCGAGATTTTAATCTGTTTCTTATTAAACCATCCCGAGCTGTAGCGTCCGTGACACTTAGAGAAGCCTCCGTCACTAGCTTTACACATCTTTCCACTGATTGTGTATGACAGGGGAAATCAATAACATCGAAGCTTTGTTCTTTAGCCTTAATTCTCAGTTCGTCGTCGGACATCTGTCGCAAAATCGGTGGAGCGGATATCTCACACTCTTGCCAAAATATCAAATCCATGTAATATCGCGCATCGAAGTTAAGTTTTGGTACTCTCTGTCGTCGAATAGCATGGTAACAAGTAAGTTTTCAGGGTGAGCAAAAAAAAGCGTTTCTCTCGATCACTGAATTCACAATAGATCTTTGCTTATCAGGCAAAAATCGGGAGTATGTAAACCATTTGAAAAATATGATTTGCTCCATCTTTGAATGATGAGTTTTTCTTAATGAGGAACCAAACTGGAGCATAAACTTTGACCACATAATTGACAAGCAGCTTTAAATTATTTGATGGCGAAACAGTACTTACATAAAGTCTGAGTATGCGATTGGCAGTAGTTAGCCATCTTGAATGCGCCATTTTTCCAGGTTGGCGGCTCGCTAACTCAGGGGAACAAGAACCAGTCGTCACAGCATGACACATTTCATACAGATACTTTTGATCCGTACTTATTTCCTTCACAATGTCATCAGGTAATTCGAGCAAATTGCCAGCCACTGCACAAAAAGACACTAGTGGTTTACTTTCACAAACATTTAGCTGTTTTCCAATAGGTCCTGAGTATTCTTTCGGCCCAGATGTGCTACCATCTAGAGACATAAACAAATGGCGAAGCGGTAATTCATTTGTGTGAAGCATACAAACACACCATTGTAACGGTCTCTTCAAATAGTCTTCCAGGTATTTAATGACACCTCCTTTCCAACCTGTATTTGTAGGAGTGCCATCGCAACCCACACAACTTATAAATAACACGATTCCAAAAAAGCACTTAACTTTGTTGTCATAGCTATCGTTTCTCTTACTTTTAGGATATCTTATTAGTGATAAATATTTGTTAAAATATGCGGTTAGCAGTTGAGTAACCCGTACGTTAGAAACGATGGGAATTGAAGCTTTGGTCCAAATTGTGTAAATAAAATGCTGGTAGAGCCCTAAGGATATTTTTAAATATTTTTTGAATTATTTTTACGCTAATCTACGTCTAACAGCGCAACTTTTGAGAGGTCTTAAGTAGCTAAAATAAGAATAAAAAATTTTCGGGACACCCTAGTGTTCATGACTAAGGAATCGATTTTTTAAGGGGCCTTGCAAAACTTAGTTGCAAAAGAGTGCTTAGTTGTTGTCCTTTTCCTGATACTTTACTATTTTACTACGAAAATATCTTTTATGACAGTTGCGAAATCGAGAGTTGATCGGAACTGAATTTTGACCGATCTTTTATTAAGGGAATTAGCCTTCAGATCAATTTTATGTTCATAGAAAATTTAATGACAAAATTTTAGAACTTAGTTGGTGCAAACAAACAAAATAAGATGTTGATGTTTGTACCTATGAAATTAATTTATTATTATTATTATATTAATTAATTATCGCGCGCCAATTCTAAATTCAAATTAATGTTATTTTAATTTAAAATTCGAGTTTTAGGATCATGAAAACACTATCCAAATCATTCAATACTTTTAGATAGTGTTTAGTTCTTGTGAAATGGTGGTAGCTTTTGGCCCCATGGATAAACTGAAAATTCGTAAAATTTTCGAATGTGAGTTCATACGTTGAAATACCACTGTTGAAACAACACGAAACATTAACGACGTTGTACGGGCCTAAATACCGCTGGCCATAAACACTGTCTATTATTGGTTAAAACATTTAATAATGTCAAAATTTTATAGATAATTTAGGCCAGTACTTGAAAAGTAAAATTATTATTTTTTACAAAAGGAAATTAGGTATGAAGTTGAATTGAAAAAGAATTGTATTAAATTGAAAAGGTATGAAATTGCCGTTGTTATAGTAATAGATACTTTGAATTGACATCAAACTGTCATGGTGTGAGATTTTTGTTTTTTTACATGATAACTATGGAGTATTTTTCTTTTAAAAATGTGGCACATTTGATTTTCTGACTTTCGATTGTTTTTTATTGCAGCTTATACGTGAAAGATGGAAACTACGAAAATCAGAGTCAATTTTGAATGCGAGTTCCGAGGTGGAACTAACGTCTGTGAGAGGATGACTGTGCTAATGAACGCACCGTGCGTTTTTGGTTTAAACGTGTTCGTAATGGAAACTTTGACTTGAAAAACGAACACGTGGGAGACCACCCACACAGGTGATTAACGCTGAATTGAAGGAGATGGGGGAAAGCCGATCCGAGTCAAACTACCTGGGAAATTAGCGGCATGGTTTAACGTTTACGAAAACCGTAAGCAAACACTTCAATGACTGACCTGACCTGACCTGGAGTCAAACGCCGCAACGTGCCCTAAAGCAACTTTTTACCAATAAAAACGTAAGGGTAATTTTTGGTGGTCTCTTCATGGCGTTATTCACTATAGCTTTATCAGGTCGGGTCAGGAAATAACAGCGGATGTTTACTGTGCCAAAATTCGAACAATGATGGCGAAACTGGCAAAAGGACAGCCCCGACTCGGAATCGATCTTCACCATTATTGCTCCATGATAACGCAAGAAACCGTTATAACTTTACAGGAGCTGCAGTTAAAAAACCATACCTACATCACCCTCCGTACTCGCCAGAACTTGCTCCAACGGATTATCATTGTTTTTCGTGATTTGGACAATTTTTTTTTAGGTAATAAAAAAAATTTCCTTCCCAGGAGCAGTACTAATGCTTTCACACAGTTCGTCGAATCTAGACCCCCAGAGTTATCGTTTAAAGGCATAAAATGAACTTCCATTTAGATGGCAGCAATGTATAGATAATGAGGGTAAATATTTTGATTAAATAAATATTTTACATCTTTTTAATAAAACGCGTTTCAATTTTTCAGTACAAATCGGCCATTTCATACTTTAAATATTTAAAAAATTTTTATACAAATCTCCAACTTCATAGGACCTTTATATTACTATACAATGTTTCGACATAAAAAATATATTTTTGCTCAAGTATTACCTCGGGGTACCCACTATAAATTGCTTAGGTACCTATAATAATTTACCAAATTCGGTATTTATTTTTTAATAGTCATAAACAGTAGGTACAGTAATCATTACTATAAGCTCCCTGAAATAATTTTTTGTGTAAAACGAGTAAGGTTTTTTATTATTCGATCTCATAGTTTTAAGATATTCAAAATTGTAATGTATTGACATTTTTTTGAATATATGACCTATGTAACCTACGTAAAAAATGTAGTTTTTTTTTAAATCGTAAAATTTGGCAGTACAAAGTGACATAAACCTAATAATAATAATTTATAATGTAACAACAACCTTAATAATTAATATGTACCCAATTTGCTCTCAACAACTTGACAAGATGTATTAGGCTCTAATCAGAATTGTTTTGTTCTGTAAAATTGTACCTACTACATTTTACTACAAATATATACTATTCTAAAACTAGGCTTGGCTTAAAATTCATCTTAATCTTAATAAAAAAAAAACGTATATCCAGTTTAAAAAATTATTCCATAACCTACTTACCTACAATCACGCGAAATACGACCTGTACAGGATTGAAGGTTTAAAATTCCTTAGATATTAAAATTACTTACCATTTTAAGGAAATTTTGAAACAAACCCTATAGAACCCCGTCTGGCCAGCGTTTTACCGGGCCAGGGGGATACGTATTCTAAATTTAAAGTGGCCGTAAGAGCTTAGGGAGGTGAAGTTTGGGAGTCCAAAAAACTCAACGACCGAAAAAACTTCCCAAAAGTTAAAAATTTTGCAAAACGCCCCGCCAAAAGTGAGAGAGGTACAAGGTTATAAACATTCAAAGAAGTGGTGCATATTAAATTAATATTAAATCCATTTAGACATGAAAAGCTTCCCCCATTTTGGATCCCGCGTTTCTCACGTTAGACCAAAACGGGGTTCGAATAACATTTCCAACGCTTTTGCCGCTTTAGGCGCAAAAAATCCAATAATTATTAGATGCAACTTGAAACACCTTTAAACGCCCGAAATAAAAATCAGGTTGTAGATTACAAGGAACTAGTTGAAAAAATATATTTAAAAAAGGTCTTGTATCTTTTTTTAGGGGGGAAACTTTTCAGCCCCCCCCTGAGTAGGCCAAAAAAACCTCTTTTCTAAAAAAAGGCCATGCCAAAGCGGACTTTTAAAGGCTTTGTTGTGATGTATTTTATACTTCACTTTTATTTTAAATTTTTTAAAATTAAAATTTACCCCGGGGACGTATATTAATTAATTAAACAAACTCTTTATAGTTATTTAATTATTATTTTTTGGGGAAAATCCCACATAGGAATAAACCTGTGTCGCGGAGGACTTTACAAACATACTGAAACGGACCAAGTACACTCGACTCAGGAAAAAAATTTGTAGATCACACAGTGTTGTCCCGTGTGGGATCGACCCACAACACTTAGCGCGTAGGAAGCGGCGAGGTGACCGTTTAAACTTTACGCCTCCGTCTTTTTGTCAACTTTTTAAATTCTTTTCTTTTACGCATGTTTTTGCTTTTGAGCGAGCGACCCGCGGTTTAAAAAAACCTATTTAGTGCATTTTTTGTGAGTTAAAAGGGGTTTTTCCCGTAAATTTTTGCAAGGGGAATTCTTCCTGAAAAAAATATACCTAATTTTAATTCGCTCCCAAAGTGGGGATACCTCTACTTCATATCCATCTGAATTGCTGTATAATTTTTTTTTCCCCCTGTTTTTTCTACTTTATACCCCTAAAGCCGATGATTTGCACCTATATCAAGAAACCGTAGAAAACATTTCTAAAAAAACACTTAGGTAGACTGCGAAAATGCTTTTAACAATTTTTGTCTCGTCAATTGTGCATTCCGTAAAAAATGCAATATTTCCCCTAACTTCTTGCCCAAAAAGGTATCTTCAAAAAAATTCCTTAAGAGTTCTAATGACGAAAGGGAAAATGCAATATACCTACCGTGTGAAAATATAAGTACGGGGATGTTTTCTAGACGGGGTTTTTTGAAAGAAAATTAGGTATATAATTATCATAATATTGTATAAAGGTATGTGAAAGAGTCGATAGGTGTGTTTTAAATTAAATTATGGTCTATTCATTTTAGCAGTATGTTCCCTCTTGCGGACGGCGTAATCTATAACTTTGTTTTACAGAATGCTGAAATATTTTCCTATCGCCAACCACCTTTTCCCCCATAGTCCCGTTCAAAAACGCTGTAGAAACAGTATGATTTGCATACTTTTAAATTCTTTTTCCCCCCAATCTGCCTTTAGACATGGAGCTAGAAATCCAAGTTTTCACTGCGTACATAATTTCGTTGGCTGTCCCCACACGGGGTCGTAGTTTTTTCGATACTCCCGAATCGGGGGCAGCGTTGTCGTTTGTTTCCCCACATATTTTTTTTTCAATTAAAAATTTTTTTTTTTAAAAAAAAAGCGTTCTTTTAATTTGCAAAAGTAATTAGATCTAAACCCTATTTTTAAAGGTTTAAATTTTATTTAGTTAAATTGTTTTTAAAAATTTTAATAAAGGGGTAATTTTGACAGGCTTTTAATAAAAAAATTTGCGGTAAACTGTCGATCTAAACACAAATTTAGGGGGGGATTTATTTAAGAAGAATAGGGGTAGTTTAATAGTAATACGGGTTCCTAAAAAAGGGAAATTTTTTTCCCGATCCATTTTTTTGATTTTTGACAAGTAAAGACCGGAATTTTTTTAATCAATTTTAAATAAAAACCTTTTAATACGGACTGTATAATATAATTTATTTTGGTAAAAACATCGTGTTCAACGGTTTTTACAATAATTTCTTAATCGTATTACAATATATTTATTAAACGTGATTAAATATTTAATGTGCATGATTTATAAATACTGATTAAATAGAAAATATCCAAATTTCAATATTTTTTTGTTTGTTTGTTGAATTGAAAGTGGCAATATCAATTTTACATTATAGTTTAGTTACTGAAATAATATTACTTAAAAAACCAGCAGATTGAATCTAGTATCAGGTCCACCTATTTCACAGTCCAATTAACTTATTTAAAATAGGCAACACCTATTTCTTAAAAAATAGCAAGGACATAAAGAAGAACCGATTTAATTTATTAATCTTTAAAACCCAGTGATAGCACTGGGTGTGCACTGTAGCTTATGTGTGTTAGGAAAATTGAAAAAGAACTGCCAACAAGTGTTCACTTAGTTGGTGGACTTAGCAGCCGTTGAAGAGCTCCCTGGAAAATGATGACCCTTTGGTTTTGGGGAAGTTGCCTTCATAAATCGTGTAATCTTGGCATCTCTCATGAGCTTCTCAACAGGATACTCGGTTTTGGAATCCATTGCCGCCAAGATTTGGACAGCGTCGGCTGCTGCTTTGTTAGCAAACTTCCGAGGCGTGGCACTTAGCCACTGACGCGGCCCCCGGGTGTTTTTCTGACCTGTGGATTTATTTGTGTCATTTTCACGCTAAAACATTTATTTGTATTTAAGCACTAACATAAATACTTATAGTACTGATCACAAACTTAATTTTCTTCTGACTTTACTGTCTTGTTTTAGTAAACATGTGCAGTTTATTTAAATTAAATATAAAAGACTCGAAATCAAATGTTCAAAAGGAAAAACTAGTTTAAAGATATTCATTTTAGTCACCGTAATATTATTCATACAAGTTAAAATCGTAATAGTTGTAAGAAGGGTCCCACCGTGGTCAACCCGCCAAGCAGCTCTCAAACCATGCCAAGCGTGAAGTTTCAACGCCAATACCATGTCAGCTAGCATGAAGGCGACCGCTTGGTGATGGGCGGATGGGCACACCGAACGTCTTGCGTTCTAGTGCGTTACTTCGTAGCCTCGTCTAATGCACGCTGGGCTAGACCAGTGGCACCACAAGCTACCTGTTGGGAAATAAATCTCTTGGATTAAGTTTTTAATCAGATTCAGATGATTTTATATTTTGTTTTTTGTTTTATTATCCAAAGAGAGTCTTTGAAAATACAAAAAAAAATAAAATCAGAAAAAAAATGTAGTCCTCGTCTTTAAAACCCGGTTAATCTGTTTTTTAAATTTGCGTGAAGAAAAATATAGGAACTAAAAAAAAAGTCGTCCATTAAGGATGATCTCATGTCAAAAAAGTTAAATTTTAATTTTGGAAAATTTTAATAATTTTTGTATTTTTTCTTTTAGAATTTTAATTTTTCCCGAATAGTCTGTTCTAATTTTCTTTCCATTTTTACGGGTTTTTATGTTTTTATTTTTTTACGAAAAATATTTGAAAGATATGTATGATAAACAAGAACATGTATAAATTTTCATTCTTTGCACATTTCCCCCCTACGGGGGGAGTCAAACTCGAATAAATAAAAAAATAATTTTTAAACTGCAAAAAAAAATTAAAATAAAACACCCCATTTAGTATGTCGTCATTTAGTTTTTGTCTTTTTTAAACGCTTACAAAAATTTTTAGTTCATTTGTTTCAAAATTTTTATTATCATCGTCATTTCAGTCAAATTATTATTTCCCTAAAAAAAAAAGCTGATTGAACAGTTTTGTCCTTTTGTCGCGAACGAACATAAAACACAAGGGCCGTATATCCCAACTTTTTCAGTGAAAGACCTCGTCCTAGTTTAAAGCAGGTCATATAAAATTTAAAAAAGCTTCGAATACCCGGGGGGCGGGTTTTGCGAAGGCCCAGGCGATCTTAAAACCTGCCCCCTTTGCCGATGAGCACGTTCTCCTTGGGAAACGCACATCCTCGAAGGGTTTTACCCCGGGTATCGAAGCACGCGGCCCATGTTTTTTTCCACGTAAACACGATAAATTACTTTTTTAATTAAAATAACAAACATTAAAACGTAATTACAATTTTGTAAACCCTCAAAATTTTTTTGTGGGGGTAGGGGGGGGAGGAGCAGAGGGGTCACCGGGTGGTAAGTAAATTTCCGCCCCCCAGGATACCCAAAACAAAAGTCCAAAAACAGTTACCCCTTTTTTTCCTCCCCCACAATCAGGGGTAGGGGGTTTGGGGTCCGGTGACCCCACTCACTGGTTAAAGGAACGAAAGATTGTTTTAAAAAAGTTTCCCGGAAAAGTATCCTCCCGGGGGGCCCGGCCCCTTTGTCTACCCATAATTTTTTTTATTTTCGAAATTTTTTGTGGACAGTTTTAGTTAGGGCGTTTGGTACCTTGCGTCCAGGATAAAAGGGAATCTCTTTTGACGATGAAAAACCGGGGAAAGCCTTTTAGCGGGACACTTAGGGGGGGGGTTGTGCGGGGGGAGCACGAAGTACCTATGACTGAAGCACTTTCAATTTATTTTGTAATAAATAAAATTGTAATTATTAAAAAATTTAAATTTTAAAACTTGTTTATTTTATAAAAAGGGGAAAA
>CADEBD010000589.1:0-22900 GCA_902825455.1 Arctia plantaginis
GTTGTTTTCCCCCCCCCCGGCCCCCCCGGGGGGGCGGCGGGGCCGGAACACCAACCTTTGGGAAACTTGAGGCCCCCGGGGATTTAGGTTGGGAGTTCCTTGGGTAGCGGGGCAAAGTTTAAAGGGGGGGGGGCCCCCCCACCCCCCCCAAGAGGGGGGGGGTTAAAAATACCCCCAAGAAGTCTTTCAAGGGAATTTTTTTATTAAAAATTTAATTTTTTTTAAAACTATTTAAAAAAATCCCTTGTATATTTTTCTAATTTTTTAATTAATCCTCTTGTATACTTTTTTGTAGGAAACCTGGAATCACTCCTGTGGGTACTGCGGTCGCGTTTTTTTAAATTTTGATCACTAATTTTTTTAAATCAAAGACCATTAAAAAAATTAAACACTTTCATTTTAGCATTATATTTTTTTTTTGAGTTGTATTGTAAAACTTTGAATAAATAATAATAAAAAATATTTTTTTTAGTTACCGTTTTTCCCCACTTTTCTTATATATAAAGAAAGTCTGTTATTTACCTATTTAAACTCAAAAACGGCTTTTACCGATATGGCTAAAATTTGGGTGGGAGGTGCCAGAGCCAGGGAGGGAATGGGAAATTATTTATTCCTTTTTTTTTTTTTTTGTATCGGGTCGATACCAGATGCAAGGGGAAAACTGTCAAAACAAAAGGGGAAAGAATGATTTCGGGGGAAATATTTTGGATTGTTCCTATTCCCCATTTTTTTTCTAAAACGTTCAAGCACATTGCAACGTTGAGTTTTGAATTCAGAAAAGTCCAAAATAATTTGCAAAATTCACGAAGGCACGATAGGCGGTTTTTGGATTGAACCCAAAAAAAAACCACGATAAAATTTTTACGCTACAATTTTAGTCTTTTAAAACTGTAGTGAAGCGATTTGGCTATATTCGCATTCCTATTCCAAAACGTCTCCTACTGTTTTGCATTTGGCGGTGATCTGGAGAGTGGTCAACGAGTATTTTCACGGCTTCGAATCTTGCACGGTAAAACACCTCCCCAACTACTGACCAGTTCTGTGCATCTGCAAAACGATCCGTTTGCACCTTTGTTTTACCAGATCCACTTATTAACTTCATGAAGAATTTTAAAAGAGGGAAGCGGCGATGGGGGTTTCCGGGGTATCCGGATGTGCGTTCTATGATGCTACACAGTTTATCCTTCCAAAATCACGAGTTGAGATGAATGGGGAGATACAAAATCGGCTTTACTCTTGTCAAGATATGTGTTCCTCTTTGCGGTGTTTTTTATCATTTATGAATCCACCCCCAATCGTGAAATGAATAAACGCATTTAATCAGAATTGGAAGGGGAACGTGAATATGATACCAGAATTTAGATTTAGTACCTAGTTCAAAAAAATGTACCCTGTTAAATTCCCCAAACAAAAGGAAAGTTTATGATATTTTAATAAAGGGAAATCGATGAGGGGAAATGTGGTTTTTTTTTCCCTAGATGCCCCTGGGGGAAACGGTAAACATTCCTCATGCATGTTTAGCCCTTTTCGTGCGGATCCAACTGCGGTTGCTTTCTTTTTTGGAATAGGGGTGCCGTACGGTCTTCACATTAAATTCCCTTTAAAATTTTTAAACTTTGAAAAACCCCAAGTGTAAAATTCAAAAAAATTTCAAAATGGCCAAAGTTTTACAGCATCGAAAATCATCATCTAAAACAAATCAAAATGGCGAAAAACGGCATTAAAGCACTTAACCGAACTTGTAAGTTTTTTTAGGGAAAATGACTCGAATGTTTTGGAGGAAAATGATTTTCTGTCGGGCGTTTTCCCCCAAACACTCCAGTAATTCCAATCTACAGCTGCCGACGAAATAAAAGCTTTCCTCAATCGTCGAAAACTATGGCCTTGTAAAAAGAAACGCAGCTGACAAAACATGAGAGTTTCATTGCTTAAAGAACATTTGAAGATTTTTCTGAACAATTGCTGACTATCGGTAAAGGGCAAGTCCGTCGAGAATCGGCGGTTTATATCATTTCCAAATAAATTTTTGTAATTTTGTCTCATCAAAAACAACTTATCACAATTATTTCCGACTTTTTCTAACTAAAAATTGAAAGGTTGAGTGAGGAGCAAACTTACGGGTAAGAATAAAAATGTAGACGACCTAATAATAAATTTAAAATAGACATTGGAACAATCATTCATTCAATCTTTGACTGCGTCACAAATAGATGAACCACCAAATATCCCTTTTAATTTTTAAACTCCTTGGATGGTCTGGCTTTCCATCGCACAATTTAAGCCAAAAGTTGGCTCCGTAGTAAACATGCTTCGAAAAAAACCAACCAAAACTGTGCAACGGTAGCGTTTTTTGTTAAAAAAATTTTGAGTAAATTTAAATTTAAAGTAAATATAAATTTTCGCACGAATTTAAAAGGGAAAAATTTAAAGGTGAGGGAAATTCTCATTTCGGGTCTTTTTTCAATGATTTATTTTTTATTATATATTCAGGTCGTCTACTCTTTTTTCTTAGCCGCTAAAATTGCTCGCTCACTCAACCCTTCATTATTTTTGTAGTTTGAAATAATGTCTTTTAAATCTTGTTGATAGTTGTTTTTTCATGAGAAAATTTCATAAATTTTGGAAAAGATATCAATCCGCTCGTTCTCGACAGGTACTTGACCTTACCATAGTCAGCAAATTTCTAAAAAAATCTCAGCGTGTACATTAAACATGCAAAACTCATGTTTTTTTGTCACTCATTTTTTTCAATAGCCATAGTTTGACAATTTGAGGCAAACGTTTTTTTCGTCGGGCCGTAGATCTTGGGAATTTTTTGGAGTGTTTGGCGGAAAAGCCAGACAGAAAATATTTCTCCCCAAAACATCTCGAGTCATTCCCAAATCTTTCAATGTTCGGGGAAGTCTTTTAATGCAGTTTATGCCCATTGTGCATTTATCCCGGGTGATTTTTCGATGCCATAAAAATTTGGGATTGCTGAAAATTTTCGAAAATTACAGTTGGTTCTTCAATATTTTAAGATTTAACGGTAATTTTTAATGCGAATGAGCCGCGGTATCCTTTACAATGGGGCTGCTTTCCAGAAGAAGCACTGCAACCGCTATTTTGGATCTCGCCGAACAGGGGCTTAAACTCTGACATGAAAATGTCTTCCCTTTTTTCCACCAGGGGCATCTAGAAATATAACCACCATTTCCATCATCGTTTGCCTTCTTTAAAAAGTATCAAAAATTTCCTTTTGTTGGGAATTCAACGGGGTTTTTTTTTTTTAACTATATAATCAAATTTCCTGGTGATCATATTCACTTTCCCGTTCCAATTTCGTTTAAATGCGCATTCTTTTCACGATTGGGCAAGGGCTTTTTAACCTGTTTAATAAACTACCCCCCAATGAGGTAACAATATCTTCGATAAAGAAAAAAGCACGATTTGTATCTCCTCATTCATCTAAACATCGTGTTTCGGAAGTGATAAAATTTGATGAAAAATATTTCTGAAATTACCCTTAATTTTGTGCCACGGTTACAGGGGGTTTGATGGAAACATGTCCAATTATATAGCGAAAAATGTGCGATCTGACTTGGGGATCGAGTAATGTCTTCACGATTGCGTATCCCTGGTATGGTTTTTTTTAAAAATTCCCTTCTTCACATGCAGCACGATATGTTGGGAAATTAAAACCATTAAAAGTCCCCTAGTGCTCAAAAGACGTTGGGGCCCCCGCCCTTTCCGCAAAAACCGCAAATAGAAACTTCATCATTCTTTGGATGAACTGTGTCTAGACCCAAGAGCTCGTAGAACGCCATCCGGATACCCCGGAACCCCATGCCTTTCTTCCGTCTTTGAAAAATTTAAGCATTTCCCAATTAAAAACGTGGCATCTCCCCATAAAAAAAATTCGAAAAAACAAAAAAGAAAAAAAAAAATGTCGAACGAAAAAAGTAGTATCCTTGTCCGTCTCCTGGCTCTAAGCAAATTTCCCCACCCTTTTCAGCCAGATCGTAAAACGTTTTGAGTTTTAAAAAGTGAACTAACCGACTTTTTTTTATATAAAAACGTGTCCCAAAATTTCCCATAAACCGTACCGGTGTATGGTCGGGTCAAAAAACTCCCTAAAAAAATTTTAAAAACCCCGCTCTTTTTTTCTCCAATTTTATTTAAATTTTTTGAAAAAAATTGTAAATTTAAAACCAACACCTTTTTTTTAAAACTGTGGTTACAAAAAGTGAACAATCCCCACATTTTTTTTTTTATTGCTACCTAAGTAAAAAAATATTAATTCAGTTCCAAAAGGAAACCAAAAAATTTTTAGTTTTTAATAAAAAAAATAAAAAAAACAATCTTTTTTTTTTAAAATTTTTGAATATTTTAACTTTTAATCAAATTTTTACATGTAATGTGTAAAAAAAATGTAGAAATGTACTTAGCATGTATTACAAAAGTTCGCAACTCCCTCACAATTCTAAAATAGGCATGCTATGACAAAACCCTTTCAAAATTTAAAAATTCTCTTATCAACACTCAAAAAAGGGTTATTTGCTTAGTTTTTTAAAACATTTTCCCATGTTCAAAAAGGTTTTGGGGGGCAGATTCAGGTAGAAAAAACCCCAAAATTTT
Organism: Arctia plantaginis; assembly: GCA_902825455.1. Lineage (NCBI taxonomy): Eukaryota > Metazoa > Arthropoda > Insecta > Lepidoptera > Erebidae > Arctia > Arctia plantaginis. The sequence continues at coordinate 4,618 of CADEBD010000589.1, forward strand.
AATTTTATTTTGGGTCTACGTTTCCATAATTCGTTTACTGTGCATCCATTCGTATACAAAATTTTGTAGGGGAAGGGGGCCCAAAAAAGGGGGGGCCCCCCAAAGGGAAGCCTGTTATTTTTGTATAAACATAAGTGTCCCTGTGTGCTTGTGTGGAGTTGCCCAACATTGACGGTTTCGATCAGTTTCGCTAGGGGCCGGAGTCGCGTAATGGGGTAGGTGTGGCAACAAAGTTTTAAAGTGATTTTTTTTAAAAAAAAAAATTTAAATAAGGTTTGAAATTTGTCGAAAACCTTTTTAAATTTTCATTTATTAGTGTACCCTTTCTTCAAACTCTAACTTTAATTAAAATAAAAAGTTCGCCCTTTAAACCTTTCTTTTAAGGGTTATTATTTAAATTTTCAAAAAAAAATTTCCTCCAAAAGGGGAGGGGAAAAAAAGGGGTTTAAAATAAGCAGCGAGTGCGCAAAATGCATTAAGGTTTAAAATCAACTGATTGGGCCCAAAATTGTCACATTATTTGGATCGATTTTTGCCATCTATTTTGACGGACCCCCTGAACCATCTTCTTCGGTGCTATAAAAAAATCAGCAACCTCAAATTGTGCATCCCAATCTGCATTTCCACTATAGAAAACTCTCGTATCTTTGACTCTGACCGCACTGTCTCTCCATCTTTTTTGGGAAAAAAAAAATTTTTAAACCCCCCTCGGACGTGACGCAACTTTTTGTCACTCTGTCTAATAAAAAAAAATCAAAACCCTGAAATTAAAATCCCAAATGCGTAAACAGCCCCCCCACCCCATCATTGCCGTTTCGTCAAAAAAAAAGAGTGAAAAGACTCATCAGATGGTGCCCGATCCACTGCCAAACGTCACCCTTTCAGTTCTACACCGTGAATCGATTTCTTTTGGGCCTATCTTCGCCATCAGCATCGTTGGTTCATGAAAAACCGTAACTTAACCAATGCCAAACTGACCAATAAAAAAATCGAAAGCAAAAGATTCAAAACTGAAGTTTTAAACCATACCCATAAAAGAAAAGAAAGGGAAAAAGGAAAAAAAAAAAGTCAAATTCTGAAAAAAAGCATCTCGACGGCAAGGAAATTGAAAAAAAACTCAAAATACCCTCTACAAAAAACAAAAAAAGGTAATACTAAGGTACGCAAAAAGTGGGAAAAAAATATGTTTCTTGGTTTGTGTGACCCCTTATATGATCCACCTGGAAAAACTGATCAAAAGTGGAACTGTAAAAAATTGGGGTCACGAAGCTGTACTGCTTTTTCTGGGATAGTTTTTCCCATTTTTTGTCAGGAAATATTTAAATTTGAATCTACAACGTTGATTTAGAAAGTTTTAAAATTTTTCTATTTTTTTTATAATTTTTATCTCAAATAGGGACTCAGACTGATTAAAAAAGCCTAAATATAGTTTTGTACTATGTTTTCATAAAAGTTAAAGATTATTTTTTCTTTTAAATTTAGTGACTGAATTTTTTATATCTAAATTGCCAAATGTTAAATATGTTCAAATTTTTACTTTCCCGCCCTTTTTTATTATGATTATAGTTTATCTGTCAGAACTTACCCTTTACCCTAGACTTACCCTTTTTGGGGGCCCAAGGGGGTTACCCCTTTTTTGGCTCATATGGGGCAAACGGGTTTTTTTGGAAAAGGGTTTGTATTGTTTTTTATAAATTAATATTTGATAAAATATTTTCAATATTTTTTTTTTCAAGTTCGATAAATCCCTATCTTTTAAAATAAATCCAGCTAATTCCTAAAAGATTTAACACTTTTTTTTTTCTTTTGTTTTTACTTACCCTTTTAGGCCCCCTTCCCCCAGATTTTGTACTAACGACGTGATTGAAGTGATATTAAAAGGAAATTTTAGTGTCCGGCATTTTTGAATCAGTTTGTTTATTAGTTGATATTATACCTGCCACCCCTTATAAGCGTTGGAAACCGAATATGCTTTAATTTTTTGAGAGTGCGATGAATCAAACGCTGCAAGCAGAGTTACGTGAAAGTTCGAAAGCTGAAAGATATCCGGATTATCGGTGTTTTTTATGTGCATCAGCATTTTTGTGAAGGTCATTTACCAACAACCGAGAAAGCGGGCAGACTTAGGTCAAATGCAAACAAGGGTCTGAAGAGATTGAAAACCCTAATATTCGTCCGTCCATAGAGGAATCTACGGAATCCAAAAAGTACCACCCATTTTCTGAAACGTGACTACCCTTCCCCTACCCCCGGGGGACATCATTAGGAAAAAGTCCCGTTACTATGATTAGGAAAACCGAGGATCAAGAATTGTTAGTAGGTTTTATGGTCAGACAAAAACAACCTGTAAAAAAAAATGGTTTTTAAAAATCTTCACAATTTCACATTTGGAGCGGGGAAACCCGCATTTAAATTTCGGAAAAAATTTCCCAGTATCGTTCAAGATAAATTTCGGGAGGGGCATATTAAATGGTCAGATTTGGGTCCTTTGAATTCCCAAAATTTTTTGAATGGCGCAACTTATTTAATTTTCTGCAAAATATTTTTCCAATCTCTTAGGGTTCCCTTTTAAAACGTACTAAGAGATATTGGTACCAAAATTGGTTGCCCAGCCACTACCCCGTCCGTAAAAATTTTTTTGAACCTAAAAGCGTCGATGGATCGGTCGTCTAGGCCATTGCAGGGCCCCCCCGTTCGCCGGTTTAAATCCACGGGATTTTTTTTACTGGGTTACCTGAAGAAAATTGAAAAACTGCGTCAAAAATCTGGGGGCTGCAGAAGAATAAACAGACGGGGAACAAACTCTTAAAAAATCTTTTTAAGGTTTGATGGAGTGTAGAGTGTAATGGTTAAAAATTTGAATTTTTAATTTTAGTACGAAATAATACTAATTTCTCATTACACTTTCTTAAAAACCTCAAAACCCTTTTTTAACTGGGTAATTTTTCAAAAAAAAACTGAATACCCCTTTTTGGTCTTGATAAGAGAATTTTTAAAATTTTTGAAAGTGTTGTCATGCTTGCACCTTTTTAAAATTTGTGATGATTGCGCTAATTTTTTTGTATTAACGCTATAGTCATTTCATACTTTTTTTTACACTAGCATTAAAAAGTTGTTTAAAAAAGTTAAAAATATTCAAAAATTTCAAAAAAAATTGTTTTTTTTTTTTTATATAAAAACTACAATTAAGGTTTTTTTTTGGACTGCAGAAAAATAGTTTTTTACTTAGGTAGCTAATCAAACAAAATGTGGGATGTTCACATTTGTAACCACGTATCAAATCAGGGGGTGTGGGTTAAAATTAAAACTTTTTTTCAAAAAGTTAATGTCTTTAAAAAAAAATCGGGTTTTTTTTTTTTATTTTTCCATGGGTAGTTTTTAAACCCGACCATACACCGGTACCGGCTTATCGTTAAATTTTTGGGGGACCTTGTAAATAATTATTACCTTTTATTTTTTTTTTTTTTTTCCCAAAAGGCTTAACACTAGGTTTCTTTACTTAAAAATTCTTTAGTCTTTTAACTACCGGAGCTACAATCAAAAGAAAAATCTGCACTGGGCCCGCTAAAATTATAAATATGTAGATACATGTATGAACAATTCACCTGACTGCAATAAATCGAAAATTTAAACCAATAAGAAATCTTTTCATTTCTTTGATTTTTTTGTAAAGAAATAATACAGTAATTGTATTTTATTTTGAGGTGTATAGAGCTTAGACTTGAATGCATCAAAATATTTAAATCAACAAGTCATCTACAATAAGTTAAAATAGACCATAATGGTAGAAGAATACAGTTGTAAATAAAATAGAATGCATCAACATTGCATCGCCCAACAGTCGTATACCTCGTAAGAGTAATATTGTTCTGTGGTCTATACCGAGAACCGAGAATTATCTTGTACCTATGTACCTACCGCTAAGCTTTGAGCCCGTGACTGGTTGATTTCTGTTAAAAACGAACAGTTGTTAAATGATATTTTGATATAATAACGGTAATTTAATTTATCGAGTGAAAGTGATACATTTTTATAGATAAATTCATTGGTCAGATAATATTTGTCAATCAAGAATCGCCGATAATACATCCTTAGCTAGAACGCGGGAGGGAAGGGGCGAAGGAGTACTTCATTGTTTGCAATTTGCATCTAGTGCACTAACCTTGACCCTTAGGCAGATAATATACATCTTATAAAGTGCGTGTGCGCTTCCGCTTTCTATTTTTGCAAATATTTATCCTATTCTTGAGAGTTCTTCAATAAGTGTGTACCGAATTACTAGTAATGGGCATTAATGCTAATTAGATTAAATTTAAGTAATTGCGAATTCTTGTCTTAGGATGTTAATTAGGTACTGATGCTAATATTGAAATTTCGTTAGTGGTGAACAAATTAAAAACGATCCTACCTACAAGTTATGATCGTTACCTATATCACTTATATTAATTACCTATATCACTTATTATTAATATATACCTATATCACTTATTATTAATTTTACATAAATAATTTATTTTATTATAATTTAACTCACCACGATTTTGTGATCAAATATTTTATTTTCTCCAACATTATTACAGAAATAATGCAATACAGAGTTTGTTCGCGATATGCTAGCCTTAGTCGATTCATCACTTAAAAAAATCCCAATCTATTCACAAAATACCTATTTACAACGCATACGTTACACTCTTCAAAACTTAAATTACCTATACCTACCCTAAGTACGAATGTTCCGATACCATCAAAGGATGGTATCGGAACATTCGTATACCGATACCTAATCACATCAGTAGTACTCAAATCATTTTTCGATACCCCTCATACAAATACTCCTAATGTATCGATACTTTTAGATTTTTTTAAATAAAACGAATGTAGCAATGATGATGTAAAGAACAATAATTTTGTGAGGGCAAAAATTAAAAGTAAAGTAAGTTTATTTACTTAACAAAGTTTTTTTTTATGGATTAGGGGTCAAACGAGCAGACGGGTCACCTGATGGAAAGCGACTACCGCCGCCCATGAATGCCTGCAACTCATGAGTTTTGGAATGCCTGAATAAATTAGACGAATTACCACAATAATTCACCGGCTTAAAACATTATTTACATTTTGCAATTGTTTCGTTTATTTTGGTAAAATGATAATCTATATATATATAAAAGAAAGTCGTGTTAGTTACACTATTTATAACTCAAGAACGGCTTTTATCGATCTGGCTGAAAATTGGCGGGGAAATTGCTTAGAGCCAGGCGAACGGACATAGGATACTATTTATTCCGTTCGACACTGTTTTTTTTTTTTTTGTTTTTTACGAACTTTGCTTTACTCGGAGATGCCACGTTATTATACTTGGAATGCCGAATTTTCAAAGACGGAAGCAAGGCGATGCGGTTCCTGGGTATCCGGATGTGCGTGCGTCGTATGTACACGGTTCATCCAAAGAATGATGAATGTTTCTATTTGCGGTTGTTGCTGGTAAATGTGCGTGGGCCAACGTCATTTGAGACACTACGGACTGTTAATGGTGTAATATTCCCAACATATCGTGCTGCATGTGAAGAACTGAACTTATTAGAAAACGATACCCATTGGGATACGACAATCGCTGAAGCATTATCTCTGCATCTCCAAGTCAGATACGCACATTATTCGCTATCATAACTTGGACATGCTTTCCATCAAACCCATGTAACCTGTGGCACAAATATAAGGATAATATGTCAGAAGATATTTTACATCAAATTCGTATCACTTCCAGAAATCACGATGTTGAGATGAATGAGGAGATACATAATCGTGCTTTACTCTTGATCGAAGATATGTGTTACCTCATGTGTGGTAGTTTATTAATCAGGTTAAGAATGCCTTCGCCCAATCGTGAAATGAATGACGCATTTAATCGAGAATTGGAACGGGAACGTGAATATGATCACCAGGAATTAGATTTAGTACCTAGTTCAAACGAATGTACCCCTGTTGAATTCCCAACAAAAGGAAGTTTATGATACTTTAATGAGGCAATCGATGATGGAAATGGTGGTTTATATTTCCTAGATGCCCCTGGTGGAACAGGTAAGACATTCCTCATGTCAGTAGTTTAAGCCACTGTTCGGGCGAGATCCAACATAGCGGTTGCAGTTGCTTCTTCTGGAATAGCAGCCACATTGTTAGAAGGATACCGTACGGCTCATTCAGCATTAAAATTACCGTTAAATCTTCAAACTATTGAAGAACCAACGTGTAATATTACGAAAAATTCAGCAATGGCCAAAGTTTCATCGGCATCGAAAATCATCATCTGGGACGAATGCACAATGGCGCATAAACGTGCATTAGAAGCACTTAACCGAACATTGAAAGATTTACGGAATGACTCGAGATGTTTTTGGAGGAGCAATGATTTTACTGTCTGGCGATTTCCGCCAAACACTGCAGGTAATTCCAAGATCTACGGCTGCCGACGAAATAAACGCTTGCCTCAAAATCGTCGAATCTATGGCGCTATGTGAAGAAACTGCAGCTGACAACAAACATGAGTGTTGCATTGCTTAATGATACATCTGCTGAAGATTTCGCTGAGCAATTACTGACTATCGGTAATGATCAAGTACCTGTCGATGAATCGAGCGGATTGATATCATTTCCAAATAATTTCTGTAATTTTGTCTCATGAAAAGACGAACTTATCAACAATGTATTTAACGACATTATTTCTAACTACAAAAATAATGAATGGTTGAGTGAGCGAGCAATTTTAGCGGCTAAGAATAAAGATGTAGACGACCTGAACTATATAATTCAAAATAAGATCATTGAAACAATGCATTCATTCAAATCTATTGACTGCGTCACAAATGAAGATGAAGCCACCAACTATCCAATTGAATTTTTAAACTCCTTGGATGTGCCTGGCTTACCACCGCAAAATTTACGCCTAAAGGTTGGCTCCGTAGTAATCATGCTTCGAAACATAAACCACCAAAACTGTGCAACGGTACGCGTTTGGTGGTTAAAAAATTGATGAAAAATGTAATTTACGCGACGATATTGAAAGGAAAATTCAAAGGTAAGGAAGTTCTCATTTCGACGATCCCCATGATCCCAACCGATTTGCCGTTTGAATTTAAAAGACTTCAATTTCCGATCCGTCTTGCATTTTCCATGACCATCAACAAATCACAAGGCCAATCCTTAAAAGTTTGTGGTTTGAATCTAGAACATCCATGTTTTTCCCATGGTCAATTGACTGCACGGATGGCGTAGTGGTTTAAGCGGTCGCCACGCCGCTTCCTACTGCGCCGAGTGTTGTGGGTTCAAACCCTACATGGAACGACACTTTGTGTGATCCACAAATTGTTGTTCTGAGTCTGGGTGTTCTTTGTGTCCGTTCATATATGTTTGTAAAGTCCCCCGTGACACAGGAATGTATTCCTATTGCGGGAGTTGTCTTTTTTTTTTAAAAAAAAAAGAAAAAAAAAAAAAATTATATGTGGCATGTTCACGGGTCGGAAGACCATCTGCTTTGTTTTGCGCCTGATAAGAAAACAAAAAATGTCGTGTATCACAAGGTACTTAAGTGAAGAGCAACCTATGTACTGAAATGCAGAAACAATATTAAATGATTGATGTACTTCATTTTTTTTTTTAATTAATTAACTTACTAAATTCGAAAATCGGCTTATTTATTGCCTTTAAGGCGGAACAGAGTTCGCCGGGTCAGCTAGTAGGTAATATTTGGTAATCCGAGAACAAGAATAAGAAAAGTCTCTCTTTATAAAATCTTAAATCATTTCACAGATTTGTATCTTCTTTGTCGGTGTCATAATTCCAAAAGTCAATTACTCGTAATTTCTTCTGCTTTTCATATATTTCGTCTTTATTTTCTTTTGTGTAATTTTCATTACTACTCTTACCCATAATAAATTTTTCAGTCTGTTTGATAATTATTACTAATTTGTTTTTTATTAGCAAGATTTTCCTTATTAATGTAAAAATTTATATTTTCCCAATCAGTCAAATTTATAGCCGCTAGTATTTTAACCTTTGGTGAGTACGGTCTATTTGGCATATATCTTCGAATCTGATTGATGGTTCAGAACGAGTAATTGAAAAATCTGGGTTGCTTATTTCTTTAGGAGTTCGGGTGTTGTATTCTCATCAATAAAACTCTGAAACTGGCTAGAATTGACGTCATCATAAAAAGTATTCCTTTTCATGATGACGTCAATTCTAGCCAGTTTCCAATATGTTTATTTCCATAGTATCCAATATGTTTGCCGTGAATGCTACTTGCATTCACGGCAAACATATTGGATACTATGGATATGGATACTTTTTTGTCACACAGAAAACAACTTAATTTTCTTAAAGTAATTTTAGAACATCCAAATGCCTAAAGAGCTTAGTGTACCATCAATGTACCTTTGGCATCTTTTAAGTTTGTTGGAAAATTTCTTGTTTCAATGTCATATCTTGATACAATACGTATCTCAATCTTTACTCTAGGTATAAGACAGGCTAGAAATGTTTCTAAGGAGTTCACGTCACTGCCAAAACGAAGTACTTGATCTGCTGTTCTTTTGAGAACAGCACCTACTCCGTCTGGTGCTCCTTTTCCATGTCCAGCTTCAAAGAAGTTCCAGGTCACAGATTTTAGTTGCGGAAAATCGCGATACAGCTGGCTGATCATATAAAAAATTAAAACGATTTCGATATTGACTTATTGGACTGTCGGAATCTGGCTTGAAAGCTCCATCACATACGCAATAGTCGGTATCAAATGTGCCCAGACAGCTGCTGCATCGTGTTGGGTACATTCACTTACAGTGCAAAAGCTATATTGTTTTTGAATGCCAACTTCTGGATCTATCAAATAGATAACACATGTGTGCAATGATAACTGCATCCTACTCCGACCACAATGAAAACTCTGCATTTTCTCGTTATATTTTACGCAGTAGTTCTCACTAAAGTCAATATGAATCACTGCTTCTTATGGATTAAGATTACTTTTAAGCTCTTTAATATTTCTGTACTGAGTTAAAATATTAGTGCAGTGTTTCATATAGCCAACGAGAGAGTTTTTAAATTTTGAAATATAATATTTCGTTTTGTCAACAAATCAACATTAACGTGAACTTTGCAAGCACACATATTTCTGCTTGATTCCTTTGGGTATAAAACCCTAAATGGGACGATATTTACAAAAGGTTTGATGCGTTACCTTGACATTTGAATTATGCATAAACTTCTTGTAAAGATTAGTCAATGTGTCTGTTAAGTATCTTTTCTTATTTTGTTTCTAGTAATGTATTCTCTTATATCAGCTGCAATTATAGTTACTGAGTAATCATCGAAAAACTCCAAAATTAATTGCTCTGTTAAGTTCTCACTCTTATGTGTTTGCGTCAAGAGCTTATATTTTTAATTTTTTTCTTTTTCAGTCACTACCACATTAGAAAACTCTTTTTTATCTTTTTTTTTTCAAACACGTATACTCTTTTTGAACACTACTTCTAAGAATTTCGCTAAACATTAGTTTCTTTTTAATTTCTTCACGTTTTTCAATGCCTTCATTTGTACCAAATATTAAATTTTTTCTTCAGTCGTTTATATTTGCATTTTTTTTCTCATTTTTCATTACTCTATAAAACATTTTTCTAATGGCGTCTCTGTTTTTTCATTTTTTCTATATCTTGTTTCAAAAATGCCGATTTCTTTTTTATGTCGGTAGCGAAGCTTTCTTAGAAGGACATTCTTTTTTAGGCACTGTTGACAAGAGTTATGGTTACCGGAACCCAAACAATTTAAGGAAGAACTTGGTAATGGGCTTACAGTTGGTCTAGCGAGAGGATCTTGTTTTCGCTGAGATTACTTCAATGTCACTATTTAATGGAGTTTTTTTTTTTTGTTTTGTTTTATAAATTCTCTAGTAATAGCTGTTGTATAACTTTTTCTTTCTTTTTCCTTTCGTAGTGACGTTTCGAATTAACTCTTCATGTTTTTCTTTGGACTCTTAATTGTCCTCGGTGTCATATCTGCTGCGCTCTTTATATTTTCCGTTCTTTTCTTTTAAGATACCTTACTCGTTCTTTTGCTTTCTCTTTTGCATACTTTTCGGGGTCTTACTTTATTTCTGCATATTTACTTTTTTTTGTAGTCGATCTCGCTCTCGTTTCTGCTTCCAATGTTTGTTTGGTTTTCTTTGGCATCCTTAGCGATCTATATAAGTAATGTTTTATTTGCTTTATTTATTTTTATTATGCTTTATTTTTTTAATTATAATAATTGTATTTTTTTGCTTAGCCAGTTATCGTCACAGTTGGCAAACATAATTTTGCAAAAAGAAAATAGCCATTAAAATGAACTACATAAAATACATTCTAATTGACATCGTCTTAATTTCATTACCATCGCTCAAAAAAACGACGGTAAACGAAGGCACTGAGAAAGAATGTAATGAGGTTTTGAATACTTTATCCATAGGTTCCCAAAAAATATCAAAATAACGGACCTAATGCATATTTTAAACGACAAAGGTATCTATTAAAATTTAAAATTAGCTGCACACTGAATAAAATCATAAATACTCACTTAATAGTGTGGACGATAGGAAAGAGTACGATTCCAGAATAATCACCTCCCGCAAAAACTCTAAACGAAAATATATTTTTTCCACGAACAAGCATGCACCTGCTACGATGTTTGCCAGTCAAATGAGAGATGTGCGCGGGGTATGGTAACAGCAAAGAAGCATTTAAGGTCAAACCCAGACTGCAATTAACACTTTCTTACGAACCGATGGTTATCAGAAAAAAAATGTGCTAAACATATATAAATAAAATTTCATTGTATTATTGAGTTAATATTAATTATTTTAAGTTCAAACGTTGCTCTTGTTAATACAGTTTCTTAAAATTATTACTTTGTTAAGGTTTGATATTTATATTTTAGATTTAAATACAATTTTAATAGGGAGAATAGCAAGTGGACACCGAAGTAAATGAGATTTAGCAAAGTTTTTTACGTATAACTCATTAAATAAGCTATGTGGAACAGTAAATGTTACATGCATATAAGCACAATTTTATAACATATGATTTGATTTAAAAGAATCATAGATATTTATTGAAAAAAATTAAGATTTTTGCAATGGACGCCTAATTTGCACGAAAAATGAGAAACACCCATTAGCATTAGTAATTAACATCCTAAGACAAGAATTCGCAATTACTTAAATTGAATCTAATTAGCATTAATTCCCATTACTAGTAATTAGGTACACACATATTGAAGAACTCCCAAGAATACGATAAATATTTGCAAAAATAGAAAGCGGAAGCGCACACGCACTTTACAAGACGTATATTATCTGCCTAAGGGTCAAGTTTAGTGCACTATATGCAAATTGCAAACAATGAAGTATCCCTTCGCCCCTCCCCTCCCGCGTTCTAGCTAAGGATGTATTATCGGCGATTCTTGATTGACAAATATTATCTGACCAATAATTTTATCTATAAAAATGTATCACTTTCACTCGATAAATTAAATTACCGTTATTATATCAAATTATCATTCAACAACTGTTCGTTTTTAACATAGGTATAGATAATTCTCGGTTCTCGGTATAGACCACAGAACAATATTACCTACTCTTACGAGGTAAGTATACGACTGTTGGGCGATGCAATGTTGATGCATTCTAATTTACAACTGTATTCTTCTACTATTATGGTCTATTTTAACTAATTGTAGATGACTTGTTGCTTTAAATATTTTGATGCATTCAAGTCTAAGCTCTATATACCTCAAAATAAAATACAATTACTTCAGTGTTATTTCTTTACAAAAAAAATCGAAGAAATGAAACGATTTCTTATTGGTTTAAATTTTCGATTTATTGCATTCAGGTGAATCGTTCATACATGTATCTACATATTTATAATTTTAGCGGGCCAGTGCAGATTTTCTGTTGATTGTAGCTCCGGTAGTTAAACAGACTAAAGAAATTTTAAGTAAAGAAACTAGTGCTTAAGATCAGTTAGGAAAAAAAACAAAATAAATAATAGGTAATAATAATGAATAAATATTGAATGTATTTAACACTGTACGCAACTGTACCGAAATCGTAAGGTGTATTACACTAAACATTTTAAAAGACAGCGCAATGTACTGGGTGATCTCTTTTTTGTAACCACCTAAACATGATCGGGTTACCACGGACTTGCACCTTCTAATGACTTTTATTTAACTATCTCGTAAATTATTATATGTACGATGCCGAAATTTTACAGGTAGACAACAGAACTAAACAACTAATTGTTGGCATAACATTTAGTTTATATATCCACACACAGTTGTCACTTACAGTATACTTACGAAATATCGTATACATTTGAAGGTAGTTACAAGCAATAGCATAACGTTTAAAAGGAAGTTATGTACAAAAGATGGTTACAATCCGCTTACCCGTTTCAGAGATCCAGCAAACCCACAAACGTTACTCCAGCAGGATCTCGAATAACTTCGCAGCCGAAGAAAATACAAATACCAAATAAGTTGTAACATTTACCTCTTCCAGATAACTAATTATTCAGCTAATATTTATTTAATATTCCAATTAAAAAAGAAAATGTCTGGCTGCGGTAACGTTTCAAACGTTACCCCAGCAGGAAATGTTTTTTTGAAATTACTAAAAAAATTTAAGTGAAACAAATTTAAAAATGTGCCTAACAATTACAGAAGGGGGCAACTAATTATCTATAAGGTTTAAATGGCCATTTTCGACATTATTTTGCTGGGGTAACGCACACGCCGTGCCATACTTTGCCGCGACGCCACTCGCCCCGGCCTTAAAACTCCCTGCCTCTAATCGCATCGCATCTGTGTGGCCATCATCATAAAGTGGCCATACGGGGGCTACCCAGCAACGTGACACCGGAAGAGGTGGAACAGAAACATACGGAATCGTGGCGACCAACCAACGGCAACGCGCTTGTGATTCCCGAGTTGCAAGCGTTCATGGGCGGCGATAGTCACTTTTTTTTATTTGTCCATACATAGTATTTCACCTTATTGATACACTTAGAAAAAAAAAGAAACAGAATACACACAAAATCATTGATCAATGACCCCATGCTAGGAACATCCTGTCTTATGGGAGTCATCCATCCGTCTGTAATGAGTTCAGGTATGCTTTAAATGTGATTGTTGTTTATATACACGGTGATTTTATAGGCGTTTTGGAAACGAAACATTTTAATTTGGAATCATCTATAGTACCAATAAAAATGGTTAAATCAATTAATCAAAAAAAAGTTTCAGTTTTAATATTCATTTTTACTCGATCGACTTGGAAAGTAGTAATGGACTGATCATTCATTCATTATCTTATATGAATGAAACACGTCCGTGCGCGTTTCGGCGGTCGACGCTAACAGCAGCTGATAAAAGTATACCTATAGGCGCGAGCTAGCAAGTACTTACGTAGATAGTCCATCCTCCAGTTTGTCCTTCATACTTTACACGGGCTTAGGACCGTCGGAAATACCTATTTTATTTAAACTTCTTTTCGATTATTAACCACGATTGTTCTTTTCACAACAAATCAATTTATCAACGGACTGTAGCTATAAATATTTCAAGCGTATTTAAAAAATCGGAACTATCTACAGAATAATTAACTTACATACCTATTTACACTTCTCTGTATGAAGCAACTGCACAAAATGGAGTCCGCTGCATTCAATACACAAACGTCCACGTTTAATGCAATTGTTTTTAATTTTCTTAATGTGTCTCTATCACTATTCACTTTATCAAAAGCGTCCACTATAGCAATGCGTAAATTATCACGGCTTTCATATTCCCGTGTACAAACAAGTATTTTTATTTCCGACCATAAGAAAAAATCCAGGGGCGTTAAGTCCGGGCTTCTAGGTGGCCAAGGCACTGGCCCTCCTCGACCTATCCACCGATCACTAAACTCATTGTCCAGGTATGCACGCACTACACTCCGGCGAATAATAATTTAAACGTCCTTGACCTTGCGCGTGAGTATAGTATTTCTATTCGTAGTATTTACCTACTTGCGATTGAAAAGCCCTACTACTGGTTCTCACCTTTTCTCTGTAAACGATATGAATATCGACTTTGATGATATAAAATATATATATTTTATTAAATTAACGTTATATATAGCTTCTGTTACTGATAAATAACTCAAAATTTTCTTTTCCAAAACGCTTTCAAATCACCGTCTATGTAGCTTCTGTTATTGAAAAATAATTCAAAATTTTCTTTTCCAAAACGCTTTCAAATCACCGTGTATATTTATTTTTAATGATACGAGGGGTGATCAATAAGTAATGATAATCGAGTATTTCTAGAACGCACAAAAACCCAAATTTTTTTTTTCTGCTTGCTTATATATCCACTACTTCAGCTTCAAAAAAATGTATAAATAGGACACCCATTACCGGGAGATACATTCGGATTCGCTCGGACGTCCGACGAAGCAACACCTCTCCGCAGCTCCCGAAGACTCACGAAGCCTGACGAAGTTGTCCGAAGCTGTTGACTCGACGCCGCGCACCCCAACCGACCGCCGCGGAGCCTCCCGCGTCACCAAATGAAGGCCGAAACGAGACGTGAGATTCAGGAGTGGCTAGCCCGCCAACGACTGCCAACACGAACGCCCCCGCTGTCCGCCTCCTCGCAGGCAATGGACACGGAACGCCCCACCGCCACCTACCCCCACTCGTCGTCAGCACAGCCCCGAAGAGGAGCAGTGCGACGAAAGAAAGCGCCCCTGCCTCACCACCCGCGAGAGGTCCCCGCTGTATTCACAGCGTGACCCGCGGGTGGTAAGAAGGCAGCAACAGGAAGCAGGGCGACAGGTCGACAACCTACGCGCAGGCCGCGAGGTCCCCGCCGCCCGCCGCTGCCCCACCGTAGACACCGAAATGACCGCTGCCACCACAACCCAGGCGCCTAGACGCCGATACCCGCCGCTAATAGTGGAGCACCTCCCGAACTGGGCTACCCACATGAGGGAACTGAAAAGAAAGCCTTGGCCGGGCGGCAAACGCCCGCCCCTTTGGTAGGGGGATACGCTTCTCCCCTAAAGATGACCAGGGTTTCCGACTCGTCCAGCGCTACCTCAACAGCGCTGGAGAAAAACGAGGGAATCTCCTGGTTCTCCTACTCCCTCCCGGAGGAGCGGAGCTTAAAGGTGGCCATCCGTGGCCTGCCAAGCA
Organism: Arctia plantaginis; assembly: GCA_902825455.1. Lineage (NCBI taxonomy): Eukaryota > Metazoa > Arthropoda > Insecta > Lepidoptera > Erebidae > Arctia > Arctia plantaginis. Next base: position 19,881 of record CADEBD010000589.1, read on the forward strand.
ACGCGACGCCGGAAGAGGTGGAGCAGGAGCTCCGAGACCTGGGCTTCGACCCCGAGTATGTGCGTAACATACGGGGTCGCGGCGACCGTCCCGGGTGCATTCTCCTCGCCATCCTAAAGGAGGACACCAAACCTGACACCGGGGATATACGACATCGAGGAGATGTTAGGAATCCCCGGTGTGAAAATAGAAGCCTGGCGCGGGAAAAAGAGGCCCGCGCAATGCCACCGCTGCCAGCAGTTCAGGCACTCCAGCCACCACTGCCACCGCAGACAGGCGTGTGTGCGGTGCGGCGGTGAGCACCCCGCTGCGAACTGCCCCAGGCCTCTGCAGGAGCCCGCTACGTGCGCCAACTGCGGAGGAGAGCACCCGGCCAACAAACACCCACTGCCCCGTCTTCCAACGCGAACAGCGTAACAGGAAGGCGGGAACGGTCGCCGTCACCGGGGGAGTCGCGCCAAAGGCCGACACCGGTGAACCCACAGCCCATCGGGGAGAATGCGCAAGGGGGCGTCGCTTATGGCGGCCGCGAACCCCGCACCTCCCGAGCATCCACCTCTTCCAAGAGAAGGCGTAAGAAGAGGAGCGGCAAGAGGAGGACCCGCAAACCCCGCTGCAGACACCCAGGTTGACAGCGTCGCGGAGAGACCGTCCGCCGGTCAGCCCGCCACCAACCCAGCTACTACCGAAGCCAATCGTCCCCCGAAAAAGGGAGAACAGAGAGGACCAAGCCGACCGCCTGCGCAAGCACCTACGGACCAGCAAACGCCCAAAGGGCAGAAGAGGATAGCAGCACAAAAAGCTGTTATCCTTTTCACACTGGAGCTGCTCCAAGAGTTGTGGCCGCCATGAGCCAGGAGCAGAGCAGATGACGCCGTCGCTCGCATCGCCACCAGGGCGTAGCTGCCCTGATGGCCTGGGAGGCGTAGGCGCCCTGCTCCGCCAACACTTCGACATTCCTGTTGCTGCGGCCACCCCGCGGCTCGCGAGCACCTGTGCCTACTTGGCCCAAGTAGGCGCACCGTGTGTGGGCGCCGGTGGCCGCCGCAACAAATAACAAACAGCGCACTCCGCAGACCGCATAGCGGTGCGGACTGCCCCACATACCCCGGACGAGACACCAGAGGGTTGCAAGTAAGTCGCCCGCCTCCGTCGCTGGTCGCTCGGAGCTGGGCCTCCCCAGGTACCGCCTGGGGTCTCACCTGGCTCGGGCTTGACCGCCGAGGCGGCGTGAAGACCGAAGCAACCCCGCCTTACCTGAACATGACACCACACTGCCAAAGCACCCCACGACCTACTCCTATTTAGGAGTAGCGGTAGACACCGCTGGCAGGGGGCTACAGCCCCGATCCAGCCACCACGCGTCCCCTACGGGACGGTGTGAAGACTCGAGAGAGATACATTCATTTGAATACGAACTGTCGAAGAGAAAAACATCAAAATGGAGAAAAATGAAATAAGAGCTGTCATCAAGTACCTCTGCCTGAAAAAAATGTCTACCAAAGACATACACAGCGACTTAGAGGAAACATTGGGGGAGTCTGCTCCTCCATATTCCACAGTCGCACGCTGGGCAAAGGAATTTAAGCTGGCAGAACCTCCACTGAAGATGAACATCGCGAGGTGACGCCCTTCCACGTCCCTTACTGGAGAAAACGTCAAAAAGTGGAAGATATCGTGTTGGCCGATCGAAGGGTGACCGTAAGGCATGTAGCTGAGGTCACAGGGATCTCCTATGGCAGCGTTTCAAAACAATCATTGTCAACAAAATGCATATGAAAAAGGTCTCTGCGCGTTGGGTACCGAGAATGTTAACCGACGAGCAAAAAAAGAAACGAGTCGACATTTCGAGGGTGAATCTTCAAAAGTTCCAGGCCGATAAAGAATTTTTTTTGTCGCGTTTTGTGACCATGGACGAGACCTGGATCCACCACTTTGATCCCGAAACCAAACAACAATCAATGACTTGGAAACGAGCTTCCTCACCAACGCCGAAGAAATTCAAAGTGTCAAGTTCAGCGGGAAAGGTTATGGGCGTCTGTTTTCTGGGATGCAGAAGGAATTATTATGGTGGAATATTTGGAAAAGGGGGCCACTATAACAGGCTCTTACTACGCAAGGCCAAATAAGTAGATTGCGAGAAGCTATTACGTCAAAAAGACGCGGTAAACTGCGCGCTGGAGTGCTGTTTCACCAAGACAACGCCCCGGCTCACAAAGCCGCAGTTGCGATGGCTGCCATTGAAGAAACGGGGTTCGAAACTGCTCGAACACCCACCCTATTCGCCAGATCTAGCTCCCAGTGACTTCTAACTCTTTCCTCGGCTCAAAGAACACCTCCGGGGCAACAAATTTGAGGACAATAGTGAAGTGATGGCCGCAGTAGAGGCATTTTGGGAGGGTCAAGACAAAGAATTTTTTTCTAAGGGAATCATGGGCATTAGAAAAAAAGATACACTAAAATGTATTAACTTGCAAGGAGACTATGTTGAAAAATAAAATACTTTTTTTAATCTAATAGTTCTGTTTCATATTGATTATCATTACTTATTGATCACCCCTCGTACATACAAGAGAAGGAAGTAAGAAAAGAAAATAAAAATAAAAAGACAATATATATACCATGTAGGAATGTGTGTGTTAGGGTGGGTAAGTTCGTGAGGTTGGATGTGTGGTAGGTAGTGCAAGTGTGTGTATTATTATGAACCTATAATAACCGTTAGGGAATAACATATACCTTGCATAATATTTGACTGTGGGTAAATATTGATTGGAATAAGTGTAGATATATTTAGCGGGTTGGTGAATAGAGCATAGGTTTAGAAATCAAATGACTGGTGATTTAATCAGATCTGTTTCATCATAATTTAGGGTTAGGAGGTACTGTTTGTTTCGGTCTTTGCAGTGGTGTGTATTTAAATTGTGTATGTTAAGTTTAGTGTTTAGCTTGTTATATATAAGCGTACTTAGGTATGGGTAATGTCTACGTGCAAATGTTGTATGTGTGTGAAATTTGGGAAG
>CADEBD010000590.1:0-20349 GCA_902825455.1 Arctia plantaginis
AATTACTAACTGCTTAGGGTTACTTCTCATATATGTATTTGTTTAGTACTGTTAGTGTTATTTCACTATTACCACTTAGATATTGGTTGTATTTAACAGATTTTTTCCAGGATAAAATTAATCTATGTATTATTTATTTATTATTATTTATTATTACAACTATGGAAGATTTACAGCTATGATGATTACAATAAAACAGTCAAGAAAACAGATAGCCAATAACAAATCCTCACTTATATAAATCAGAGATAAGTTACAGTGCATAAGACAATACAGAATAGGATCAAGAGGTATTATAGAAGTTACAGGCACAGATCACTTACAAATTACACAGAACGTAATAATATACACACAAAACAGACAGGACCCATAACAATAACTACTCAGACCCCCCACCATCACCCCTGAAGAATTTAAGGCTTAAACACTCCTCGCTGCCGTTACACTAACATTAAAAATATCAATTCCAAATTGTTCACACACATTATTGAGGCTTCTAGTTGAACGAATACAAAAGAATTTTTTCTATAGTTCGTCAGTGCAAATGGTACACACAGCGGTGGGTTATAGCGAGTTCTTGACGGAATATTAATATTAAACTTAGATAAAAGTTCGCAGCAGTCAATTTCGTTACTAAAAATTTTTAATAATAGGGTACAATCAGCGATTTCACGACGCGTTGTAAGGGGTAGTAAATGGTACTTCTTGCAAAGGTCAAAGTAAATTTCCGAGTGATAAGGTACTTTCTGGTGAAAGCACAAATATTTTATGAACCTTCTCTGGATATTCTCAATTCGGTCCACATATTTTTGGTAGCAAGGATTCCAAACTTCACATGCATACTCTAAATGGCTTCTAACAAAGGTGCAATACAGAATTTTTAAAGTTTTTGCCTGTTTGAAGCCCCTAGACAGTCGCATTATGAATCCTAATGCTTTAGAAGCTCTGGCAACGATTGCATCTATGTGTTCTTCATAGATCAGCTTCGAGTCATGCGTGACACCCAGATCCCGGACGGAAGCACATCTAGGCAGCGAATCACCGTTTAACTTATAGGCTGTAGTTATAGCGGATCGCTTTCGCGAATATGTCACCACCGAGCATTTGTAGCATTCAGATCTAGCTTGTTGTTTCGACAGTAAATCCCCCAAACGAGTCAAATCAGCTTGAAGCGCGGTCATATCCTTAAGTGATGAGATCGCTGCGAAAATTTTCATATCGTCAGCAAAACATAGGAGTCTCGATGATCTAAAGCATAATTGTATGTCGTTCACGTATATCGTAATAGAAGGGGTCCAAGCAAAGACCCCTGAGGACAGCCGCTAGAGATAGGCACCCAGCCAGAGATATAGTTTATTGAGAACTACAGCTTGAGTTCTATTCTCCAAATACGAGGAAAACCACCGCAGCAAGTCACCATGGATACCCATGCCATTTAATTTTAATAGGAGGATATCATGATCTATACGGTCAAAGGCCTTGCTGTAATCAGTATAGACCACATCAACCTGCTTACCTTTGTCCATAGTGTCAGTGATAAAATCATTTAGTAAGGCAAGATTAGTGACAGTAGATCTGCCCTTTAAGAAACCGTGCTGCGAAGGACTGAAGAATTATCGCAGACTATAATCTGTTCCTGTTCTAAATTTAAGTCCATTACGTAATTTTGTGTTATCATTAATAATACTATTACGAGTAAGATGCAATTGTTCAAGCCCATGTTTGTTTTGTAAAATATTCTATTATTTTTGTAAGTATCTATATATTTGTAGTAAACTAAGTCTTGTATTTTATTCATGCAGGGTTATCAAATACGTTAAAGCAGTTTTAACGTGGAATTCAGGCCTGCTATTAGTGTGAAAAGGGACTTTAAATTGATCATTCTGTGTGTTTTTATGATATCACACGGGTGAAAGGTATAAACGTTTAGCTTTTTTTTAAATCGGCCCTGAATAGTACTAGACGACTCTAGATCGCGGGTTATATCAGTAAGTGACAACTGCCGCCCTGCTCTCAAGAGTTCCAGTTAGCCCCAAATTTGCCTCTAAAATTTCTAACACCAGTTGTATTATGAAAACTAACCCTTTTAAATTAAAAATTTAAGGGTTAAATTGGGACCCTTTTGGCCCCTTTTTTTTCTATGTGTGGAAACCCCCCCCGGGCCCTCACCCCACCGGGGGTTTTCGGGGGTGGTGTGTCGGGAAACGGACCCACTAAAACCCCAGGTGGGCCACTCTCGGGGGATTCGGGAATGCTGTTATTAAGACTCCGACCCCCCTTACGTTCCGGCACCGGGGGAAAAAGTCGCCTCCTCGCGCTGGCCGTTTAGCGGGGAGAGGGGAAACCCGTTTACTCCGGGGGTCCCCGGGGGGTTGGGTGGCCCAATAGGCCAAGGTCGCCGGAGGAAACCAATCCTGGTACGCCCTCCCGTCCGGAGGGCTGCACGGCGAATGGCTGGGGGAGGCCCCAAAGTCGTGAGTCCCCCTGGCAGTCGGGGGGCATCCTTCCCCCGGGTTTCCCCCTTTTTAGGTCTGATTCCCTACGAAACAGATATAACGAAACACCCAGACGCAATTCCATCCCCAAAACCTATCCTTTCCCATTTCCTATCCCATCCACACCTACTGCGGACACTAGGTTTTTTGGGTGCCTGCGGCCTCACTATCAACAAAGACTGAGAGTGAGGGGGAGGGGGGAAACCCACCCGCATGTTTTGTGCCGTGTGCGGGACCCGTAAGGGAGGATGAAGGGATCCTGGTATTTTAGCTGAAAGGCAACACACTGCTTCGGCCTGGATTTCTCTTTACCCCGGGAGGCTGAAGGCTAGCCACCTTTGGCCCAATCGGCTGTTATCCCGTCAGAGGGCTGCTGGGCGAGAGCTCTTCCTTGGGGGGGGTGGACGACGGGGGGGACGACCAAGCCCTTCCTACCTAGTTCGGCCTGCCTTCTCCCAGGGAGGGAGCTCTATATTTCCTTGTTACTTCTGGCGTCGTGTGCCTTCTGCCGCGCGTCCCCACTTGAGGGCTCCAAGGAGGGTGGAAGGACAAGGAATGAATAGTATACCAAACACATCATGGTACTAAAAACACACGTACAAAAAAAACCACCAAGCCGGCACCGAGGGTGAAAAACCCAAGTGCCAGGCTAAACCACCAACCGGCTGACCCCAGGGGTGAACAACCCAAGGGTGAACCCGGGAAAAACACACCTTCGGCTGCTGCTCAGGCAAACAACCCGACCGCAGCGCCATCCACGACTCTGGCGACACCTCTGGTGTCTAACCAAATCGGAGCCAGTGTCGACCATCGACCTCTCCTCTTTGAGGGCAGCAATGCCCTACCTGGGGGACCCGGCCTGGAAGAAACCGGCTGGAGCCTGGTAAGACAAAGAAGAGAGCGTCGAAAAAACCGAACCCTCCAAGAAGACCCGTAACGCCAACAGGGCGAAAGCCCGAGGGGAAAAGGGCAACACGGTGTCCTGACCTCGGGTGGAAGTAAGCGCTTGAAGTCGCTAAAGGGGCCCCCGAAGGGGCCCACGTTGCCCCCCGCCATGATGTGCTGCCCCGAGGCGAAGACGAAAGTCAAGCCACGGGAAGTGTACTCCTGTGGGGGCGCCACCTGCCAAGACGCCTGTAGCGGCCAAAGTACCCTCTAGGCAGGGTCAACCTGGACAGGGTAAACGGGCAAGACGAGCGACACGTGGAGGGAAACCTTCGAGTAAAACAAAGCCCGTCAAAAGAACTCGCCCGGCGAGTCTCGCACTCCCCAGGCAGTGGCAAGCGATTCAAACCGCTGCCAAAGCCCGGGCTCCACGAGTTACTCCGACGCACTAAAGGGCGAATAAACCTTTGCGTCGCGGTCATGCTGGAGCCTTCACGACCTCACCAAGGCACAGGCAGAGGACATCGAGGGCCAGCTGCAGGGCGTGCTAGATGAGGAGATTTTCTCTCGCCCGGCACGTCAAGCGCACCCGTCGCTGCGCCACAGTTTAGGGGCAAGGCCTTCTACAGTGGGGCGCCCTTAAGATGGGGTGCAATGACGAATATGCCCTACAGTGGCTTGGGGCCGATCCCTGGTAAGGATCCCATCACCACGTTGAAGGCACCAAACTGGTCGTCAGGAGGCAGCCCTGAGATCCCGAGAAGGATCAAGGCTGGACTCCTGGTACCACAAATGGGACCAGAATATACACTGGTCCGTATAAAAAACGAGGCTAAGGTATCAGAATAGCCAGTACAATGTGGCCAACTGGGCCCTCTCCCATGCCGAGGCGCAGGAGGAAAAGAAATGTCTCTTCCTATGCTCGGCATCCCGAAGAGGACATCGTGAAGCTCAAGGCTAGCGAGGGGTAGAGTATACTACAAACTGGGTAGCCTCTACGTTCGTTTCCCTCGATGAACGTCCCGCCCCACCAACTAACCCAGACGAGGAGCCAGAATCGGCCCCACAACCCCGTAAGGACGGCAATGGAGGGGATCCTCTGATGCCCTTGAGGAGACGCCTGCCGGGTCCACCTCCTGAGGAGTTGAAGGACCTCCCGGGTGGCGAGAGTGACCTCGACGACATAGAGGACATGCTAAACAGCGATGATGGCGCTGTCTGCACCCCCCCATAACACCCTTATAGCCATCCAAACCAACCTCCAGCACAGCCATACAGCAACGGCTAACCTACGCAGAGAGCTGGAGGTAAAAACCAACACCGTAGCCCTAATCCAGGAGCCGTGGATTAGGAAGGGAAAGGATCTGCGGTCTAAAAAATTTGGAGGAAAGGGATACTTCTCAACACTACCATTGATAACCCGCGCACTTGTATTTATACACCAAAACAGCGTTACTACCTTAATGACCGAGTTCTGTTTCCAGAACCTTACCTTTCTATTAGGTTAAAGGACCCTCATCAAACCTTCCTGACGTGGTGATAGCATCAGCCTACCTTGCCGGTCGATGCTGACATCCCCACCCCGGGAGCTGGCTGCGCTGGCACACCCACTGCGAGCGTGAGGGCCCTGGAGCTGATCATCTCTCCCGCACCAAGCCCCCACCATGCGCTGTGGGGCAGCAGGAGCAACAACCGGAGAGGTGGGAATTTGTATCGTTCCTATTATCAACTAACCTTAACATTATCAACGTGGGCTCGGAGCCGACATTTGTCACATCCAGGGCCCAAAACTATAATTGATCTTACTTTAGCAAGTGAGCACGCATCGCAACACATATCGAACTGGCATGTTTCGAACGAAGCATCGTCTCAGACCATCGTTTGGATCAAATTTAACTTTAAAATGAACTTAAACTACCCGATCCCCGACGGAATCCCCGCACGAGGGACCGGAAACGGTATGAACACTTACTGGGGGGGCGGAGAATCGGGCGAAGCATCAACCCAACATATGCTACGGGGACTGTTAAGGACATTGACAGTCATGTTGTCAACCTTACACAGACACTGATCGATAGCTTTGAACAAACATGCCCACTTTCCACACCCAGAACTGGACCCAGAAAACACCAATGGTGGGGTCCGGAACTGGAAGACTACGTCGTAAAGTGAGAAAGTTGTTCAAAAGCAAAAAACTCGCGATTAGACCAACATTGGGATGCCTACACGCAGGCCCGACACAATATAAAAGAGAATCAGAACCGGAAAACTGAGTGCTGGAGAAACTTCTGTACTAACCCTAGAAACAACAACCAGGCTAATAGAGTCAAAGCATACTGTGTAGTAGAGGCGATCACAATCTTGGGTCACTGAAGAAGCCCGATGGTGAGTATACCAAAACAGACTCGGAAGCCTCAGAGCTGTTATTAAAAAACACACTTCCCTGGATGTCGCATTTCAGATGTGATGGAAAAATGGGAAGACAGATGGGAAAACCACCAATGATACAGACTGGGATACGGCCCGCAAAGTTGTCAATCATGACAAACTAAGATGGCAAATTTAAAAGCTTCCTACCATTCAAGGCGCCAGGACTAGATGGTGTCTTTCCCCGGCCTACTGAGATGGTGTGTATGACACTACTGGACCATCTTGTAAAAATTTATAGGGGCTGCCTGGCGCATCAGTACATCCCCCTTTAAATGGAGAGAAGTCAAGTAGTCTTCATCCCCAAACCTGGTAAAGGTTTACTACACACAACCCAAATCACACCGACCTATTAGTCTCACATCTTTTCTACTAAAGGTTCTCGAGAGGCTAATAGTAGGGAAATCAGGGAAACTGCGTTAGTCAGTCACCCTCTACACCTCAAACAACACGCATACTCGATGGGTAAATCAACAGAATCTGCCCTACATCGAGTTGTTTTTTATATAGAAGACAATCTAAATCACAAAAGGTCAACACTGGCTACCTTTATCGATATCGAGGGAGCCTTTGACAAGACCACCCTTCACCAGCTTAGCCAAACTCTATCTAGGCATGGTGTTGATTCCCCAATCTCAGGGTGGATCGATAGCATTCTAAGATATAGAGCTATTCAATTCACTGTGAGCGAAGTGACTAGAGGAGTGGTTTGGGTAGAGGTTTGCCCCCCAGGGCGGTGTACTCTCCCCTCTTCTATGGAACATTGTTGTGGATGAGCTCATCGCACAACTTAATGACCAAAGATTCCTCACAATAGGCCTATGCAGACGATCTTACTATTCTTTTTCAGCGGTCCTTTTGAGAGCATTACATGCGATCAATGAGACTTGCACTGAAGATCGTGGAACAATGGTGCGTAGCACACAACCTGCCGTTGAACCCATCCAAAACAGAGATGATCATTTCACAACAAACCCCGCCTAGGTAATCTCAGACTTCCTAAGCTATTTGGAACACAACTTACTCTTACCAAAGAGGTCAAATACCTAGGAGTAATACTGGACAGTAAACTCCTGTGGAATATGCACCTCGATGAAAAACTGAATAAAGCCTGCATTATTTTTCTGCCCAAAGGCAACGGCTACTCGGCAAAAGCTGGGGGCTACACCCAAAATCACTTTATGGCTATACAGGACAGTCATAAGACCCAAAAATCACTTACGGTGCTGTTGTCTGGTGGCAGAAACAGAGCTTAGCACCGTCATAACAACTGCAGCAATTCCAGCGACTTCCATGTTCCGCGGTCCACTGGCTGTATGCGCACAACGCCTACTGCCGCACTGGAGGTGGCTCTTGGTCTGCCACCCCTGGATCTATTCTATACAGCAGGAGGCCGCCATGGCGATCATTAGACTCAAACACCTGGGTCTATGGCACAAAAGTGAGGGATCGCACTCCAACTTATGGGATCAATTAGTGGAATACGAACCACTGATAGCAGCTCCATGCGATAGAATCCCAAAACACCATATCTTCACAAGAAGATACTACATCCAGATACATGGAAATGACCGAGGATCAATCCGGCATTAACGTAAGTCCGAATTTACACGGACCGGTTCCAAGACTAGGTCAGGAACTGGAGCCGGAGTTTTCTCGCAAGACCTAAATATAAACAAATCACTAGCGTTAGGCCAACACAGTTCCATATTTCAATGTGAATGTGTGGCAATAACTTACGCTGCCACAACGGCCATGTCAAGGGGTATCAAGGGACTACAACATCCGAATAATATCCGACAGCATGGCCGTCTTAAAGGCACTGGAGGGCAACACAATGACCTCTGGTATTGTCTTCGAATGCCACCAAGCACTGGAACAGCTCGCTATATTCAATGGGGTACTCCTCCAATGGATTAAAGGGCACAGTAACTCACACGGAACGATGCCGCAGATGAGTTGGCAAGGAGGGGCTCGGCAACCCCAACCTCTGGCCCAACGCCACTCCTGCCCATATCGTTTAACCAAATACGATGCTGGGTCAGGCAACGGACCTGTGAAGCACACAACCGGAGGTGGAAAAACTCACCCGGCTGCAGACAGTCCAAACTGGTGCTGAATCAAGTCACACCACGACTCACCTGCAGATTGATCAGTCTTAGCAGACCGGAACTCAGAATGGTTGTCGGAACTATTACAGGACATCTAGCCCTGAACCGACAACTATTCATAATCAATGCGACGGACAGTCCCCTGTGCAGGGGATGTCTGAAGCTGAAGAAACGGCCGCCCACGTAGTCCTGGAATGCGAGGGAGTGGCCACACAACGGGCAAGTATCATTCCTGATATAAAGTCGCTCCTAGAAGCCTGTGAACGCCCCAGGAGGCTTCTGCGCTTCTGGAAGGAGCCTTGGTTGGCTCACCTAGTCAACCAATCCTCGACGCATAAAGGACCACTACTGAGTCTAAATGCGGAAACCGAAGCCCACAACCAATACCAATACCAATACCCGTCACGTCCACCCGAGGCCACACTCCAGGACGGCATGAGGCGCTAGGTCAGCGCGCCTCCGCCGCGATATACCGCCCTTCTTCTACACTAATCGCTTATTACTTAAAGTGTAAACGGTTGGTAGCTTATTTTATCTACATACGCGACAGAACTGAAATTACCTAACTAATTAGCGGTTTGCGTATGTACATGGGTAACGATGAACATATCATTAGGGATTAAAATATGTCAAGCTTATTCAAACGTTTTGCTTTCTTGTTTATTTGTGTTATTATATAACATAAGCTATCAAATAATACTAATTATGGCCATGTGGTTGCTTTCAGTGGCTCAGAAGTTATTTATTGAATTTAAATTAATTCCTCGTTAATCTTCCTTTCTATTGCTGAGTTTAGTTTTACCTATTTTAGCGTTTTCGACTGCTGTGCTAAGATCTCGGGTTCGATTCCCTGGTCGCGGGCCAAATGTTTGTATGATCTGCAAATATTTGTTTCGGAGTTTGGGTGTCTTCTATCTATAATATATATTTCATCATCATCATCAGCCTATTTCCGTCCACTGTTGAACGAAGGCCTAACCCAAGGAGCACTGACCATCTCGGTCTTGCGCAGTCGAATCTATCCGTTGCCAGCCATTTTCCTCAAGTCGTCGGCTCCACCGGTTTCCAATATCAGTCTATCAGAAAATATAACTTTCATAGTAAAAGCTCTGCTTAGTTTGGAACTAGATGGCGTTGTGTCTGATGTCCGAAATATTTGAACATTTAAAAAAAAGCTAATAGTTTACCAATTCATTATTATTTATTATCCTTATTTCCAATAAATAATATTATTAACTATTGTCAATAAAATATAACTGAATTTGTAATATGTTTATTAAGTTCTCGTATAACATATTTAAAAAAGGTTCAACGCTGTATCCCTGGCAAGGTGAAGGCAAAACTTCATAATCGGTCGAAAGAGCAAATATTGAACTTTATACAGGGTGTGAGTTAAGGTCTACTACAAAAACCTCATACAATCTACAGCACAATCTTTCTGTGGATACGTATCACGCAACAAAAGTTAATAGATCATAAAAATGTAAGATTTCTGATTTAAAATAATTAATAATAATGCAAAAAATTGTTCACAACATATTATTATAACAATTTCATGAGTAGTTAGCTATAAAACTAAATATCTCTGGCCCCACACTACGATTTCCTTTGTCGTGGGGTCCAGTCTCTTCCGTAAGTTTAAAAATAGTACTAAAAATGTAATGCATTTATTGTGTATGTTGTGCAGTTGTTATTTTCTTGTAACACGTAAAAAATTGTGATGTAAACTGCAAATTGCATTGGTGCAGTTGACGTGATGTGATTGGTGCAGTAGCACGAGTTAAGACTCTTGTTAAAATTATTCGTTTAGTTATTACGTTTCGATTTTTAACTAAATAAAAATCTGTGACACTTGACACTTGAAATTCCAAGAATTTCGAATTTCGAATAATGATGAGAATCTACTATTTAAGTTGTCTACACTGTGTTGTGTTTTTAATTTCAAATATTAGCACAGAGTCAAAAAAATCTTAAAATATTATATTAATCAAAGACATACTTAAAAGATTAGCGTCCCCACTCGACAAATACCATTATGCTTTGACAATGGAGCTATACATTACACTCATAAGTGGACACTGGACACACTTGGCATACGATCAAGTTGTGAATGATGTTGGCTTATCGTTGTGTTGGCATCTCTTGCTCACACCCCCATTCTACGTTGAAGCAGCTGTTATAGATAGGGATGTAACATAAGTACACGATTAATTCAGTTTTTTTCTTCTAGTATAGCTAGTCAGTTTTTTTGTCAAACAAGCAGACGTCACTACACAACTTAGGAGTCACAAGCGCGTTGCTGGCATTTAAGGATGTTCTTTTTTTGAAGGTTTGGAGGTTCGGGAATACCACATTTAAACATGAATAAATACTAAAAGACTATATGTTAAATTCAGGTTTAGTTTTCAAAAAAATGAAATATATTTGCTGATATAGACATTGAAAAAAAACAACTGAATGTGAATTAAAACGCAACTGAAATTTATGTATCTAAATAAAATTATTCGTATTACGGGTTTGTAATCCTCATCGCTAAGACAGAGGTCGTGACTTTGTTTCCTACACAGCACGATAATTTTTCTATAAGTCCTAGTTGAATTTATTTGCAATATATTTATTAATGTTTATTATTAAATAAGTTTGTTTATCAGTCGTTTAGTTTGGTAGCAGAAGGCCGCGTGTATGTCTCAAGTTAAGACTATTTATTGATTTACTTAAGTATTCTAGAATCTAGATAACAAATTATCCTTTGATCTAAATAGCGCTGTGTAATATATCTTGAAACATTATTTTTATTAACTTCTAAACTGTCACGAGTATAAACTAAACCCATTTCTATAAAGTGGTGCTTACATTCTCATACATTTTTACGTCATGATTTTATCCGTCTTAAGTTGACAAGTCGACAATGTTCCACATTGTTGTGACACATGTCAGAACTTTTCCGACTGTTTCCTTCACTCACTTACGACTTGAACGAGATTTTAAAGTGATATGTACCTTTTTGTTTATAGAGAAAGTGCCGTAAAACCACAAGAATAAATGACGTTAAAACGCTTTGAACGCAGAAGGACATTCTCGGATTTTACATTGTGGTAAGATTAACCCATAAAATGTTGACTGCATGGATGGAATAGGGTTTAAGCATGGTCCTTCGCCGCTTTATGACGCGGGGTTTGTGGTTTTGACCCACATGGGGCAACACTTTGTGTACCCACATATTGATGTTCTGAGTGTCGTGTATCAAGTTTTAAAATTCCCCCGCGACAGTTATAACCTAGGGCCCCTCACTAAAGAAGCTCCCAGTTGTCCTTTTTTTTTGTTTTTATTTTATTCTTCTGTTTATTTTTTTTTTACTTCCGGTAACAGCAAGTTTGAATTAATAGGAAGGCGAATTGCCCTCTAGGCGTTGCTTAAGTCCCTACCCCATTTTCGACTATTAAATATCATCATTAAAAACCTTTTAAATAGTCCACTGCTGGAAAGAGGCCTCTTCTCATGAAGGGAATTTTTCCCTAGCTAGTTTGCTCCCTTATCGTGCTCTACCCCACCCGGGGGAATGAGTTAAATACGGTGTAACACCCCCGTCCCCATAGGGATGACACCATAAAAAAATTTTCGTTTAAAAAAGAAGAATTCGCAAAAAATGTCCCGCCCGATACCTCTGTATATAAATATTACATATATATATAAATTATTATATAGAAATATATACTATATTATATAAACACTTTTGGCCCCCGTTTAAACGAGATTTGAGTTTGGGTAGAAATAACAAAAATATAACTAATAAAATAAAAACCTATTTTGTTTATGTATGTACGTACAAAAGTTTAATATTCATTCGGAATTTTTAAATCGAAAAAAAAACAAAAAAAAACCCTTTTATAATAAAATAGTTTTTAAATTTTTTTTTTGTCGACACTCCCGGGGTGCCATCGTTTTCATGATTTATTTTGTCAAACGAGCAGAGGGGCCCCAATAGATAGTGACAAAAATCCCAACAATTTAAAAAGTCAAAATCGCATTATGGGTTTTAGGTGGGAGTGCGCCTTTTTTTAAAGGTGGAGTCGTTTGGGGTCGGGAAAAATACAGTAATCCCGAATTTTTGTTTATTTTTGGTTCTGTAGTCAAAAGTTCCTTGAAAAGGTACAGTGGGGGAGTGTTTAATTAAAATTTTATTTGTATCTTTTTTTTCTAATCGAAAGAAAGACCCCAAATTTCAAAATTAAAATATTAACGTAATGAAAAAAAACTTTAAAATTAAAAGCTAGCTGTTTTCATAAATGATAGTTAACCAAAAGCGCTTCTGTTATGTTTTTAAAAAAAAAGCTTCACATTCTCCGTTTTGTAACCGAAAAAAATTTGAAACGCGCTTCGAATTTCAAAAAATTTGGCCCTTTACTCACTTTTCTTAAAGATTTGTTTTATTTTAGGGGTGAGATAAAAAGAAAGATTTCAAAATATACAGTTTTTTTTTTTTTTTACATAAACCATCCACAAGCTTTTTGCTTTTAGGGGTTTCCCTCCTCAAAAGGGAAAAGGAACCCTTTAAGATCACTTTCTTGTCCCTCGTCCTTTTGTCACCAAGATTTCTCACGAACCGGTATACCTAGCAAGTTGAAATATACTAACTCCCATTAGGGATATGAAAATCAAGGTCCTGAGTCAACACGATAAAAAGATGTGGGCAAATTACGTTTTCCCCGAAAAAATTGTAAAAGTACAAAATTTACCTTAATTTTCAACATTTTATTTTTCAGAATTTTTTTTTTTACTTTCATGTAGTCTTTCCCAAAACCCCCTTCAAGGAGAGCTTATGTCCAAGGGGGCATTTAAAAGGTGTTGATGATGATATGATGTGAAATCTTGCTTTTCCAAAATTTACAAAATTAGGTGAACGGAAGTACCCTATAGGTTTGGGTCGAAAAAGGTAGTGCTACCTATATGGGATTCCCGTTTTACCTAGAATCACGAAATTTGTCAAAAAAAAACCTCTTTCAGCACAAAAAAAATTTCAAAAATAAAATACAAATGTTGAAAATTTGAAAATTTGGTAAAAAACTACGTAAAATTGGTAGGACGGAAACCCTCGGCCCCGATTCGACTCTACCTGAAAGGTTTTTATTTTTTATATCTCCTAATTTTATGTGATTTTCCAAATTTATCAAAATTATTTCTTTTTTGGAGAGAATGCAAGGGAAATATTTAAAAATTTTTGTCATATCGCTGTCACTCTGGTACACTAGACAAGTCTTTTAAGTTTTCAATTCAATATTTTGTTTCTTTGCCTTTTTTCGAACAGTAAAATTGCTCACGCGTTCGAAAGATAATAAAAAAAGCATTTGTTTAAAATTAGTATAGTTATAGTATGTATATAGATAATAGTATGTATATTATTTGGTTGGTTACAGCTTTTATGTTTTTTGTTTGTTGTTTGCCGTTTTTAAAAACAATTTGGGGTGATGGGATTTTACAAAAATACCTGAACGAATACAATAAAAACCCTGCTGAACAACAACATGTGGGGAAAAAACCCACACCCTCAGCGCAGTCGAGCTGACCCCCATCCGCGATTCGTGCAGTTTTTGTGAAGTACACCCAAAGTGTGGTTTTTAAATTTTACTAAGTCCTTTAAAAAGTACCACAGTTTCCCTATTAAAACGAGAAAAACAGTAAGAGAAATACGATGAAAAATCAAAAATAGAATGAGAGATTACTTAAAACTTTTTCAGCTTTTAAAAATCTAAAAAAAAAAACACTCATTCTTGACGGGGAATAGCTGAGTCCGAATTCTAAAAAATATTTTACACGGCTTACGCTACAGAAAATATATTTGGGGAAAACTTTTATTTTTTCGAAAGACCAACTCTGTTCTAAAACCCAAAATAAACCATTCATACCAAAAAAGTGTTTAAAAATGAATTTTTATAAAAAAGAGTACGCCGAACGTGTTCTGTACAGTTCTGTGAAACGTACTTTGATATTACACACCAAGTCACAAATGCTGAGCTTTTCGTTTACTATGGTTTTACTCTGATCGACTGGGATATTTTAATTCAAATAGGTTTAAGGCATTATAAATCTTAGAAAATACGCAGCCAGCTGACAAGTTTATTTAAAAATAAAAATACAAAAATCAAGTATAAGGGTAAGTTTTTGGGTCCAGAAATTTGGGATTTACAATAATATCAATGGGCGAATGTAATTACCCAATCTTAGAACAAGTTTATCAATAACACTGCCCGTCGGGAGCATACGCGAGTCCAAAAAAACCAGCTTTAAAGAAATATTCAAAGGCATCCCCAAATTTAAAGGTTTTTGATTCTTCAAGTCAAAATACAACTAAACTTTTTGGGTTTTTAACTTTCCAATTTTTTATGTAAAATTTTTTTCACACCACATAATTTTCAACTTCGATATTTTAAAACGTCACAAAAATATTATATCATGATTTCCATTAAAAGGAAAAAAAGGAAAACACATTCTAAAAATGGAAAATATTAAAGAAATGCGAAAAAAAATAAAAAAAATTTTTACGATTTTAGTGGGGCGATTATCCCCTTTTTTTGTCTCAACTGACTATTTTGATTTTTTTATGCTTCCACTAAGGCTTCCATTGGAATGAGGGACAAGAAGCCGAAAAAACTCAGTGGCTTTTTTTTTTTGTTTTTTTTTTTTTTTAGCCTATGAGCACAGACCTGACTTACGCTAACAGTATTCTCTTCCATCCCCTTAGGGTGATGTGAAATGAGTAAAGGTGCATTAAGCAAGTAAGAACATGGAAATATTTACACTTTCACACACGCTTGATCCCAAACTAGGAAGGCTTGTGCTATGGTAACCAACTGCTGATAAAATTTCTACTATTCTAAACACATACAACAAATAAATTTACCCCAGATACAGAATCATCCACATCATCGCTCATCCCACAATTTTTTACCCCGAGTGGGAATCAAACCCCACGACCCCCGGGCTTTACAGTCGGGTCACAAACCACAAACCCCACAACCCCGTCGTAATTATGGGGAATATATAATATACATCCATAAATAAATATACACAGAATTAATAATATATATTTCAACGTTTGTAATGATCAGGAAGGGGGAGATCACGACCTTAGCTTTAAATAAAAGTCGTTTGGTCCATCCTTTTTATTGAGGTAGCCCCCTCCGGCCCTTTTTTCTTATTAATTTTTTTTAAAATCACGCAAGACACAATTTTTTTTCCCAAAAGGAAATTTATAAAACTCCCAAAACAGTATTTCCCTTCCCCGAGCTTTTTTCTCAAACTGGGTTTTAATTGATAAATTTTTGTTTTTTTAACGTGGCAATGTCATCAAGCTTCACCCCAATACTAAGCGATATCGAAGCCCGAAAAGATTACCAAGATCTCTTATGGTACCGGGGCCGGCAGTGAAAAATTTTCTATTTATGTTTTTTTTTTGTTTTTTTTTTTAGTATACATATGAAATTAATACTACTTCAAGTCGTCTTTAAACCCCCGGTCGCCGGGGGGCAAAGGTCCCCTTGATACTGGCAGCTTGACTCGCTGATTGCAACGGGACACCCTTTCGACATTTTGATTAGAAAATTAAAAGTTTTAAGCAAATATTTGTAAACATTTTGATATTTTAGCTTGACAAAATAAAAATATTTTTTTTAAATTTTTTACTAAGTATATTAAACCCTTTTTTTTAAAATCCCAGCTATTTATTTTGATTACCGACCTTTTTCAAAAAGAGTAAAAATAAATAAAAAAAAAGGGTTTTTGGACATGTTTGGGTTGAATGGGGAAAATATTTGTAATATGGGATAATAAGTAAAAAGGAGAGACTAAAAAAAAAAAAAAAATGTGATCAATGTTTTAGAAGTATAGGTACTTCAGTCAACTTTTCCCAAAGGGAGACATAGTTAAAATTAAAGATAATAACTTAAACTCAAAATAACACCAGGGTTGATAAAAAAAACAAAAAAATCGTTTGAGTAAATGAAATTTTAATCGCCCAAAAAAAACCACAGTAAGTTTTTAATTAGTGGTATAACGCACCTGTGTTTTCGTGACCTACTTCATATACACTAAACAAACATTTAATTGGATGATGTTTACCTCTGTACAAGGGGCTCGTCTTATGAGTTTCCCTTTAAAAATACTTGGGGTTAAAAGTTAACCCCAAAAGACCCCTTTGACGGCCAGAAAATTATGCCCTCACTTAGAACATCTTGGGCTTTTTTAAGTAATTTTTTTCCCGCAACAAAATAAAAAAATAATAATAAAAATTTCTACCACATTCCACAAAGCCACTAGCCCAGTAGTAGGGGTACTAGACAACTGAATAAAACAATATATTTTTTTTTAAAAACTACATTTTATATTTTAGAAAACCCAGCCCAAAAATCAAACATTAAAGTTCATGCACCAAATTTTGACTTGAGGGGGAAAACCCAAAACCCGCGCCCTTTTTAAAATAGCAGTCCTTTACACAAACCACTACGCCATCGGTCTTTATATGTTTTATTAGAAAAAACAAAGTTTTTTATTAGTAGGGTATATGTTTTTAAGTTTTTTTTTTATCTTGCCGAACCCCCACTTTATTTTTATCCTTGATGTTACATACGTGCCTCACGTGTAGTGCTCTAGACCGAAAATTTTGGGTTTAGCTGAATCTGTCTGAAAGTGAAATTCGGCTCATTTTTTTTATTTCATTTTGTAACACATTTTGTCTACCTTTCAAAGCGAGAAAAAAATTCTAAAAAATACGAAATATGGGAAAAAAACACACAACGTCATTCTCTTTAGTTTTAACCTTAATGTATAAAAAACAGTCACGGGACCTCTTTTTGTTTTAACCCTTATCAAAAATTTGTATTTCATTTTTAAATACAACACAAAAAAAGAATATTTATTAATGTTTACTCTTAATAAGGTTGAAATTTATATGAATTACATTTCAAATACCCCTTTTCCCAACCATTACCGGGAAAAGGGGGGCTGTGAGAGGCAAAAAGTGGTATTAATGGTTCTGTTTCTAAATTTTTTGTTAAATAAAAATTCCTAAACATAGGGTGACTTCTTTTTCAGGGATGGTATGACTCGATATCTTTAATGTTTGTAAACGAATGATAAAAAAATTTTAAACAAACATTTTTTACTTTAAATGCAATGGCCCCGTTTTGAAAATGTTAAAAAAATGATAAGTTTTTTAATTACCCAAGGAAGGGTAAAGTAGGCTGTTTTAAAATATTTCCAAAAATCTTTTATATAATCTATGTAAAAAAAAGTAAGTAAATTTTCCCTTAACTATAATTGTCTTAGAGGCCTATGCCCAGCAGGGGCTATTAAAGGCTTTGATGTTGATGATAAGTCTAATAAAATTTAAAAAGGGTACAAAAAAACCAAGAGAAAAAGGTAGATTTTTGCTCCCCTTAAAACATTTTTTTACCATGTCCTTAAAAACACTTTTTTATATGTGCGTATGCAAGATAATAAAACCAGTCTACTCGTCTTTCAGATAAATTAAGTTAGTAATATTAATACAAGCCGTCTGTGTATGTGTACTACTACGTCACTAAAAACTTTAATAAATATTTATAAAAATATAATAATTTTACAGAATAAATTTCACTAATAAGACAAAAGGCCAGTAAAATAAAAAAAAATTTTTAAATTTATTTTAACGAAAAATTTTTGGGCTAAAGCGCTTTTTACCAGGATTCCTTTCGTAGAGTTCCAAAAAACAATTGTTAAAGGTACTAGGAAAAATCCTGTTCGCGGGGACTGTCAATATACATGAAACGGACCAAAGGCACCCGACTCAGAAAAAGTTTTTTAGATTACAAAAGTGTTTTCCCATGTGGGGGTCGGACCCACAGCTCTCAGCGCGTAAGAAAACGGCGAGGTGACCGCTTAAACCACTAACCATCTGGGTCTTTCAAATCATTCTGTTGTTTTCTGCTATATTTTTTTTTATGTAAAAGAACTTTAGAAATTGGGTAAGTACTTTAAATATACCAACGGAAAATTTTTCCCCCCAAACCATCATTCCCAACGTAAAAAACCTCTTTTGGAACCCCGTCGCCCCGCTATGTCTATTAAAATGTAATTTCGGGTGGTGCATGTCGCCGCACAAAAGACTTTAAAGACCTATCTGCTGATTACAAAATTTTTTTTAATAATATTCGAAAATATTTTTACAAATAATTTAATTTTTCACAATGACTTCGCCAGAGTAATTTTTTTTTTCATTTAGGTTTAAATTTTAAACCCGGGGTTTATGCCAAAAAAATTTTAAATGCGTACAATATGACTAAGTGACCATACGTCGTTTTTAGTATTTTTTAAAATTTTTTTTTAAAGATAACACCCCCCATTTGGAATACATCCCGTTTTCGCGGGGGCTTTTCAAAATACATGAAACGGACACAAAGAACACCCAGACTTAGAACAAAATTTGGGATCCACAAAGGTCGTCCCATGGGGTTTTAACCCACAGAAAATTGGGCGGGGGGAACGGCGTGGCGACCGCTCAAACCCACTACGCCATCCGTGCAGTCCAAAAAATGTATAGTATTTTTACCCAACCAAATCGTCAACCAGAATTTTATAAGCACCTTTGTGTCGGTATATTACTACTATAAATATGACTCTGACTTAAAACGTATTTGCACTCTGCTAAGCCCCTTATACCAAAAACCCCAAAAAGCGAAGTTTGGGAAAATGAAATAATCCTGTTTGTTTGCTTTCTGAGTTACACTTGGCGTATTATAGTTAGGTCTAGTATGGTAAGTACAAAATTTTTTTAAGGGATAAAGGGGGTAAAAAAAATGATGATCACCTGACGCAAGGACTCCCGCCCCCATGGATTGGCCCAATAATTCAGTTTTAAAAAGGAAAACCAATTTCAATGATGAAATTTCATGAAAAGCGTTTTCATCTGGAAACTGACAAACCAAAAAAGTGGCATAACTATGGAGATAAAACCTCAGGGTTGAAAAAAGGCTAGGAGAGTTTTGAAGAAGGGGAGAGGGGGAGAGGGTTTAAATTACCAGTCTAGCTCCAGGCCTCACGAAAAAAGTGCTAAGCAATTTTTCGTAATTTTTCGTGAATGTGGTTACCGGACGAAAAAAACCCCTCCCCTTAAAGAAGGAAGGGCTTTTTATTGTAAAAAAATAAATAGGGTATCTAATCCTTTAGAAAATAATTGCCTTTATAGCATTATTACCCCTAATAGGTTTCAATTTGACTGCACGGACGGTGTAGTGGTTTAAGGGGTCACCTCGCCATTTACTACTGCGCTAAGTGTTAGGGGTCTGATCCCCGCATGGAACAACCTTTGTGTGAGCTACAAAATTGTTGTTTTTGAGTCTGGGTGTTCTAGTATCCGTTTCATGATGTATTTAAAGTCACCCGCGACACGGGGAATATATACCTATGCGGGAGTTTCTTTTTAAATAAAATAAAAAACTGTGATATGCTTGCGTGCTTGCCCGGGGTCATCTTTTTTTGAACTGAGGTACAAAGAACGTACTAAAAATGAGATTTGACTATACAATACTTTTTCATTGTCACTCTAAAAAAATTTTAAATTTACATTTATTTTCGATGTTTATTATAGCATTCACCCCTTATTCATTTATCATATTGTCTCGTTCTTTATTACCATTAAAACACTTAAAATTCTTTTTTTTTCATTTATTTTTATCATTCATATCATTCGTTAATTTTTTTGATATGTTATTATCTGTTTAATATTCATTTGTGTATTCGGGGAAGGATGGGAGTGAGTTATTATATTACCCCCAATTTAAATTTTAGTTAAAGTGACAGCTGGGGAAATATTAATGAGGTGATAAATTAAAATATGAGGGGAGGTGAAATGTAATTTTTACGTTGTTATTTATCTAATCCCATTTTCTCTTTATGATCCGAGGTAGAGAAAGCTTTTTTCATTAAAACAACTCTGTGCTGACAATGCATAAAAATGAAAAATAATTTTGCGCTATAGGGTTAAATGGGTTTGATTTTATTGAATTAATAGACAGCGCCTCTAGTATCGATTAAAGTACATTATTAAGATTGTGGTTGATACGGTACTTCTGATTCTTAAGCGCTAGAGGCGCTGCAAATAACGCGTGATTGATTCGGAATTTTCGTGTTTTTTGGAACGGACTGTCGAACACTAAAAACTTTCTAGTAAATTCAAAAGCGCAATAAAAACGGAGCGTGTTGGCCGTTCGACACAGTTTTTTTTACAATAACGAATTAAAATCGGAGTGAATTTCTAGTGCGACTAACAAGTTAAAAGGATTTCTAGTAGTGATGTTTGTAAAAACAGGAAATAAAGTAATTAACCGACACTTGTATTTGCTATTTAAAAAACCCCTCGTAACAAAAAATACAAACCAATTTCATGCATTTTTTTTAAA
>CADEBD010000591.1:0-21431 GCA_902825455.1 Arctia plantaginis
AAAAAGGAGTTTGTACTTTTTCAACAGAAGAGCGATGTCCCTGTGTCTGATGCCTTGCCTCACACACATAGCACTTTTGAGCTTGCCGCGAACCAATGCCCAAAAATTACTCTTATAATATGATGGTTACTAAATTTCTAAAAAAAATTAGGAAAAACCCAATTGTCCAAGTCTCATACAAACTGAAGTCTTATACAAACTTTCATGCTATTCAGTTCGTTCATTTCAGCTTTCTAGGACTTCAGGAAGAATTATAATGACATCAATCAGTCAGTGACAAAATCGGGGTTTTTTAGATAACAAAAAAAAATCTAAAGTATAAGAGCTATGCAACTGAAACTAAATATGTTTCTTAAGTCGCTTTTTGACATCATGTCCCGCTAAATTTGTTTATCTGATATAATCCAAACCCAAGTCATGAGGGTTCAAAAAAACGACGAAGTGCTTAGAGAAAAGGTAGGGAGTGCCCTTGTGCTTCGCTTGGCTTGTCTTGGCTGGGCCACTGCCGTGCCTCAAGATAGTATCAATAGAAAGACATAAACTTAAATTACTATCGAAACGAATCGGAATTATAATTATCCGATTTTTACCTTAGAACACTCAATTCAATATTCCTTCCTTTCCATTGAACTGGAATGGAAAATGGAAGAATACAAAATTACCCTAACAATTCACAGCTTACCTTATGTAGTTTTTTGTACATACCTAGTGTCTGGCTTTCCTAATATTGTGATCTTCATCATCACAGCCACAGAACATTCACTACTGAACATAGGTCACCTTCAATGACTTCCAAGAAGACCGGTTGGAAAACAGCCTTTTAATGAGGTCATCCGTATCTTTTGCTTTCTGGTCCCTGGTTCTCTGCCACGTCCCTTCCGACCCATTCTTATTACATCTCCATCACTCATCTATGACAAATATATAAAAATTGGTTTGTGTGCGCTTTAAAAACCCAAAAAAGTCTACACCGAATCATTACTTGATTGATTTGATCACCACTTTAAAGCTCAGTCAGCAGTCAGTTTAAAAAAATGCAACCTGAATGTGCCACATCGAAGCTTGGCAGGGTACAAACTAGTTAATTATAATTCCCTAAAAATACATTATTTTTCTGCTTACTCTTGAAGTCTGGCCAGCAGCTTTTTTCGATTTCATTTTTACGAACAATATTATAACTGCCGGACATCATGCCCCGTCATCATCATCAACAGACTTTAATAGTCCACTGCTGGACATAGACCCTCCTTAGAAAGGAGGCTTTGGCCCACTATACCACGCTGGCCAGACAGATTGGTATAGGGTTTGTGTCAAGTTTTTCCTTCTCTTGTGCTGGTTGTCCTGCGTAGCTCTTAAGTCGCCTCTTACGAGACCCACGGGATAAATAGGGGTGGTGATACTCCGTATTCTTAATCCGTCACCACACGGACGATGCCCCGTAGATGAAGTTTAACCATAACTTACAATTACCATGGGACTAATGCTAAAATGTTTCGAGTTCATTAACGAATAAAAAATATTATTATATTACTAATAATTTAATTATACTCCCTCAAGTTTTATAATTAAACTTAATGTGAAAGGGCCCTGCCATAAACAGGCAGTAGCCACCTTCCGACATTACAGGAGAACCACTCAAGCGAAAACTTTCAAGAGGAAAAGCCTTATGAATTATAATTAGTAATTCGATAAATGGAAGTTCAACTTATGTTGGATACATTATCACTCGTTAGATAATATTTGTTAGACATTTTCTTATTTAATTTGTTAATGTTGAGCGTAGTTTTAGTCCGAACCCTTGTTAATATCATTTTCTTTATACGGTTAAATATACCTTAGCTCCATCGCAATACAATATTATTAGCTCTCTTTATTTGAAAGCAGTGTCATCTACCGGCGAATCTGATGACTAAATTACATTACAGTTCATCGCAACAGCTTCGACATACCAAGTTCATATAGTGATTCATAGATGTCGCTTATTTCTCAGTGTGTATTTGATTGAATCCACTTGAAACAAGTCCTATGACAATCCGTCTGGCCAGTGTGGTATAGTAGGCCAAACCTTTTTGAAAAAAAAATTGAAAAAAATTTGTCTGAGCATATAACTCTCCTTAGAAAGGTTCTAAGGAGAGTTATATGCTCAGACAAATTAAGAATAATTATGATGCCTTTCTAAGGAGAGGTATACGAGTATGCCAAGCAGTGGACAAATTAAGGTTAGTCATTGTTATTTTATGGAAATACAATACAAAGAAAATTAAATGCCTTAACAGTTGTGAAAAGACAAGCTTCAAAAGTTGGTTATGGCGTTAAAAAGTAGCCTAGGTCTTTCCTCGAGAATCAAAGTATCTTTACACCAAATTCATTCTAAATCAGTTCAGCGGTTATTGATTCCGCCTACAACTTCCACCCCCCCTTGTTCACCCTCTTTAAGGATGATTTCTGGATAAAAATCACCTAAATGAATTATTATATTAATTAATTTGTTATTATTATGGATTAATAATTAATAAAAAAAAAATTCGCAAATTATTATCGATACAGATTTAACAAGACTCAGTATTAGGTATATTTAAAGTCAACTTGATGACGAGTGATCGTGTCAACGTCACCCGCCCACATTGTTATTGAGAAAGTAAACACAACACGCACAAATGCAGGAAAGCAGATCATTGATATTCAAGCAGCGGAATCTCCTTTAACTTATGAAATTAACTAACTAGGAAATAATAACAACCTTAGATGCTAGAAAGTGAAAAATTGTCTCAAAAATCGTGATTTGGTAGCATTTTAATCGACCAATGGAGTCCGATATTCGGCACGTGGGGGAACTGCTCGGCTGCAGTGATAACACGGCGACACGGGAAATTTGGAGTTAAGCAACTTTTAGAACGAAGTTCAGGAAAATGCTTTGAGCGGTTGGGAGCGAGCCCGAAAAAATGTGTAACAAGACTTTTTCCGACACTATAGCAAATGGCTAAAAAAAAGCGAAAGGAAATTCGTTCCGAAGGGGGTCATAGACCCTCACGCAGTTTTTTCATTGGTTTTTTACCGAATGAAACGGTTATCGGAACCCAAACCCCACGTACTTGTGACTCTTGATTTCCAGGTGTCCATGAACCCTGGATGTTAATTACCATCAGGTGACCCGTCTGCTCGTTTGCCCCTTGTACAATAAAAAAAAAACCTGTCGTCTATGGCAGCCCCGGATCTACGATTTTTTGATCGAACCGGGGCAGATACATGATACTGGTGCTTCTCTCTCCCGCGTTTGAGATAAACTACTTAAAAAACTTACTAATATTTTTAAATTCCCTTGTAGTGTGCGCCTGTGTGGCCTTTTTCTTACAAGTCGACGGGGAGTCCAACGAGGCTTTCGTATGCTAGGCGCTTTGTGGAGTAAGTTTTTTTTTTTTTTTAATCATACTATATTATGATTTTGGTACCCCCTGAAACTGTGGCCCGGGGCAGGTGCCCCGATTCGCCCCTCCCCTAGATCCGGGGCTGGTTTATGAAAAGAATGTAAATTTAGTGGTCTCATTGTCACCAAATCCTGATCCAATAGTTAGGGAACCTTCAGAATTAAGGGGTACGTGTAAAAAACATTCACGCTTAAATTGACGAATTGTATAATTATATATATATTTTCATACATTTAATATTTTCGGACATCTGACACACAACGTTTCTAGTTTTAACTAAGCAGAGCTGTGACAGTTAAAATTGACTGATCGAATACTTCTTATATACTTTTTTTTGAAATGCATACATATTAAACATAGAAAACACCTAAATTCCGAAAACAAATATTTGCAGATCGTAGAAACATTTGATCCGACCCGGGAATTGAAGCCGAAACCTCACCACAGCAGTCGCAAACGCTACCACTGTATGTAGCATGTTTGACAACCCTGTTGGTCTAGTGGCTAGTGAATCTACTACCAAGCCGAAGGTCGTGGGTCCAGATTACCCAGAAGAAATAATGGGGTGATAAGCACGAAATTTGTTCTGTATCTGGGTAATTATCTATAACATGTATGTAATTAGAAACATTTAAGTGTGTTTACAGTCTGGTTACCACAGGCAAACTCTGCTATTTGGGATCAGATGGCTGCGTGTGAGATGTGTGAACTGAATATTGTCATAAAATTTAAATTCTTAATAATTGAACTAAAAATGTCTCTGAAAAAATGCTTTTAAAATGCTATAGAAAAAGGACTGTCACAAGATTAAGAAGGTAGTGAACTTTAATCAAGTATTGATAAAAAAATATGAAAAATGGAGTCAGTAGTTGACTGTTGCATAATTAAAGCTTAATTTTAAAGGCAAGCTAATTTCTACGACTCCATAATAGACGATGGCATGAATTGGAGTCATCGTCATCATCAGCCTATCGCAGTCCACTGCTGGACATGGGCCTCTCCCATTGAAACGCCACTTCGATCGAGAATTGGGGGTAGCTCAGTTTTATTTATTTTGTTTTACTTACTAAAAAAATTACCAAGCTCTTTTAAATGATGCGGGCAGCCGAAATATCGGCTGTAAAAATAATACCGCACCCCGTCGTTTCGTCGTTTAAAAATATATTAATTTGACTTGACTGTCTCTATCGCATTGTGAATCAAAGATGATCGCTACAACAAATTCTCAGATTATATTTTTTCATCATTCATAGCTATTATGTTTCTTTATGTTCTTTATGTTATGTTTCTATTATCCGTTTTGGTGACGGTTTAAGAATACGGGAAAGTCACCACCCATATTCATCCCGTGTGTGTCGTAAGGCCGACTAAGGGGAACAAAACCACGCGGACAACAGCGCTCCAAAGATAGGGAAAACTTGAAACAAACCCTATACCAACCCGTTTTGGCCAGCGTGTATAGTAGGCCAAAACCCTCTTTTCTAAGGATTTAGAGGCATATGTCCACAGTGGACAAATTAAGGCTGTTGATGATGTTTCTTCATATTATATTATTTTCTTCGTATGTTATTTTAATTAATCAATGATGTTAATTTCATTATTATAATAAGCGGAACATTACCAACTATTACCATCCTCGGGAGAGTAACAGGTTCTTGTAGAGAAAGGCATTTAAAAAAGTAATTCCGACATTGAATAAACTAATCAGCATAAGTATTGCACGTCTATCTTCAATACGTGATTTTTTATTAACTATCTTTCAATTAACTCTCCGTGGCTATTTGTGTTCGTTGAGTGCGCGAGGCAATCAGAAAGTCGTCCTGTCGACAAAGTAACAAAGATGATAAACTTTGTATTCTCTAAAGATGCATATGTATGAGATACATGGCACAGAAGAATTCGTTGAAGTTATTCGCGTGTTGTTAGTAAAGAAGAAGAAAAGATAGGAGGTTTTGGCCTGCTATACCACGCTGGCCAGACGGTTTGTTTAGGGTTGATTTCAAGTTTTCCCTTTTATGTAGCGCTGTTGTTCTGTGTGGTTTGCTCCCTTAGTCGGTCGTCCGAAGTGTCACCACCCCTATTCTCCCTGATGAATAGGGGGGGGTGACATCCGATTCTTAACCCCGTCCCCCCGGGCAGAATTTATACCATAGAAAATCTTTGAAAAAAAAAGTTAAACCCGATAATCAAACATAAAAACCCAAGAAAACAAAAAACCTAACTGAAATCGATTGATTTGCTGTCTTTTTTTTAAAGAGTTCCGTTGTTGTTGCAAACTCATAATAGACTATATAAAATTTAAATGGACCATCGGAAAAATCCCTTTGGAACAAAAAATCCCCTTTCTGAGGAAGGCCTATGTCCAGAGTGGATGTTAAAAAGGCTTTTGATGATGAAAAAAAAAATAATTTTAAACAGGGAATTTCTTTAAAATACACAAATTTTTAAAATTTGTACAGATTTCAAAAACACAAATAACGAACTTTTGATAATCTATGCCTCGTTAAAGCTTTAGTACACTACGATGAGTACATTACCATCTGACGGTAAATGCACCAAAATAATTATTCCGTGAGTGGTAACGTGAGAAAGTTAACGTGAAACACAAGGGGTACGCAATTCATACTTTTTTATTTAGAAAAAAAAACTATACATTTTTGATTTGGATCAGAAAAGTAAGTACCCGGGTACTAATATTATAAATGCAAAGTGTCTTTTTTTCCCCTTTTCACGCTTAAACCGCTCATGGGAATTTTTGGGTGTGCGGATTAAAAAATTTTAAACTCCGTCAATTCAAAAGATAAAGTACAAATTTTGTTCTAAATAAAGTAAACTGGATTCTATAAGTAATGTTGTAATTGGAATGATGGTTTTTTTTTTTTAATTTGATGAAAAAAGTCACAAACATTAAAAAAAAAATTCATTTTTGTTGAAATATTTTTTTTTTACAAACTATCTATGTGATTTTTTAATTCTAATAACTCAAAAGATGATTAACATTAAAATGAATAAAAAATTAAAAATCTAAAAATCCGTAACACTACGCTTAATATAAAAACATATTGAATTAAAATTATCGCAATATATATATTTCTTTATTGTCAGAAAGATTGCATTTTACCCCCTGTGGGGCTTCGGATCTAAAATAAGTTCATTAACCTTGGAAAGGTGTAAATTTCTTCATCGAGCTCCAAAACTTTTTTTGATAGGGGTTTTCTTATGTCGTTATTATGGGATTGGAGGTGTAAGAAGTGTTTTTTTAAACCTTTCGTTTTTGCTTTCGAAGCCTTTCCGAATGGTTAGCCCCGAAATTTTTTATTCCTTTTTGGGTTTTGGGTTTTTGGGTTTTTTTGTCCATTTGTTTGGGGCGGGGTTTTTTTTCCTTCGTGTTAAATTTGTGGACAGATGATGGCATGTTACCAACTTATTTCTCACATTATTTTGCTTTTCCAGAGCATAATTACCAAATTTTTAATATCACCATAACCAGTGCCCAAAGCCTGAAAATTATTAAAACCGTTTAATTAAACCCAATGTCAACTCCTTATATCAGCAGAACGGGGGCTTGTAAAAAAAATCTTCAAGCGTATTGCCATCTTTACTTTTCCGTCCCCTGTCGTGGTTGTCAATATTTAGCCCCAACCTTCACGAAATCGCTTCTGTACTTCAGCTTTTTTTCTTGTTTGAGTCTTTTTTTTTTCTTGTACAGACCCGTTTGGAAAGATAGATTAGATATGTGAATATCATTTCCCATGAAAACAAAACCAGGCATGAAATTGGATAATCCGTATTGATAAGCATTTCTTTTTCGGGCGGGGCTTTTCCCTTTTTTGTTAAATCATTCATTTTTTGGGGTTTGCCCGGCATATGTACATGTGGAATAGAAGGGTATCGTTAAAACTTGTGCCACTTTTCCGTCTATATCGTCAAAAAAAAAAAAATTTGCTTGACTTAACTCCACGCTTCTTTTTAAATTTACTGAGGGAAGCAAAGTTTGTTTTTGATTTTTTTTCATCTACAACAGTTTAGTTTTTCTGGTTTTTTTTCCCAAAATTCTATAGTATAGGCCGAAAAAAACGAACAGATGAAGGCACTGGTTTTTGCCAATTATTAGATGGGGGCCCGTTTCCCCGTCAAATTTAAACGATGGCACAAAAGAAGTAATAAAAAAATTTGCACGGAAATAATTTTAGGGCTCCTCTGGTAGAGGGTTGCTTGTACTGGCTTTGTCCGATGACCACACAAACCCCATTTGCTTATAAATTAAATTTTTTGTCCTTCTTTTAAACGTATCTAACATAAAAATTGAGTGCAGTGTGATCTAATGATTTTAACTCTCAATATTTTTCATAAATTTTGTGATTTCGATTGTTTATATGGTTGGGTAGCATCTCTGTTTTATTTCTTTTTTTTGTGTATGGTGGAAATAAAGAACAGTTCTTTCATCTGTAACGTTCCGAGATACGAATTGTACCCCTTTTTTAGCCAAGTCGATGAAGACACTTTAAAGTTCTTTCTGAAGCCCTTTTTAAATTATTTTGCATCCTAAATTTATTTTTTAACGAAAACCTTTTTTTGTGACAGCAACCTTAAAATTTTTTAACAGCTTTCTTCGTTTCCCTTTCCTTAGAAAGCAATCTTGAAGTATGCGCTTAGAAGTGTTCAAAAATATTTTCTGTGTTGGTATGGTTTAACGAATATTCAAATCAAACCAATTGTGTTTTTTTT
The DNA here is from genome assembly GCA_902825455.1 of Arctia plantaginis. Taxonomy (NCBI): domain Eukaryota; kingdom Metazoa; phylum Arthropoda; class Insecta; order Lepidoptera; family Erebidae; genus Arctia; species Arctia plantaginis. The sequence goes on from CADEBD010000591.1 coordinate 8,154, forward strand.
AAAAAGTATTCTTTTTGCGTCCCCGCTTCACTCCAGCGTTTATTAAAAATGGGGGAACCCTTTGAATATGACCCAAAAAAAACTATATTGTCTTTTGAAACTTTTTTTCCCTTCAAAAAAGTTGAAAGTGCCGCAGTCGTTTTTTTCCCCCTTCATATAAACATATTAAATCACTTTAGTAAGTTAAAAATCGAAATTGAATAATGAAACCCGTACTAAGGGAGGTAGAAAAGGTAATGGAGAAAAATTTTTTCATGCCCTTTTTATATTTTTTCAGTAGTGGAAAAAATTTCAGATATCTATTTTCTCAACAAAAAAAAGACATCGAAAAGATAAAAAATTAACAAATTAAAAATTAAATTTATAAAAAATCACAGTTTTGATAATAAAAAAAAACTACGAAACCCCATTTTATAGCATTTTCCTTCCCCGACTAGTATTCGATTTTTTTCCCCCATCTTCGTAAACCCCAAAAAAAAGCAGCTAATTTTTTAATATGTTTTTGGGGAGTAACAAACCCATGAAAATTTCCCTTAAAATTCAAAGCCGGAAAAAAACTCTAACTGGGAAAAGCTTCGCGAAGTTGAGGAAGGAATTTTTTCCCCCATTTTTTCTTTAAAATTGGTTTTAAATTTTTTTTTTCGTATTAAAAAAAAACAATTGTATTTATTTATTTCCCCTGATAGTGACTTTTTAAAAATATAAAAAACCTTATACCTTTTATTTCAATTTTAAAACATTTCACGTTGAAAACGTAAAAAAACAAATAAATATTTTTTTTCCAAATTTTTAAAAGTTAACTTTACTACATGAAAAAAAAAAAAGTATACCAAAAACAAAAGGAGTTCGCTGGGGAATATTAAACCTCGATTCGAAATTTTAAAAACATTCATAAAGTGCCCAAATTTTAATCAGTGATAAAAATCAATTTTTTATATGCCTTTGTTTTTACCAATTCCAAGGCGCGTACCAATTGTCGGTATATATGATATATATATCGTCATACATAGGGGGATCTGTTTTAAAAAGTGCCAGCCCCTTTCCCAAGAATCAAACTATTTTGATACCAAAAATTTTTTTAAGTCGGTCAGCGGTTTTGATTTCCCATCAAATTATCACCCATTTTTCACCCCCCTAAGGATGATTTTTTTGGGTTTTAAAAAATAAAATGTCCCTTTTGGGACGAAAAAAAAATCTCTAACCCCAATTTTTATCTAAATTTTCTTTAGCGGTTTAAACGTGAAGAGAAACAGACAAAACACTTTCGCATTATAAAAATTAGTATGGATACGGAAACGAGTAGACTGTTTTCCGATGGTAAATGATATATACCTGCAACTTAAACAAAAAACCCTCCCCAACCAAATTAAGAGGCTCCTATTTCCCCCTCACCGGTAAGAAGTACCCCTTTCTTGGAGGTATGGTATTACGCCGAGCCAAGTCGTAATAATATGTCCCGAAGCATGAATCTCCCAACTAATCATTAGTCAAAACTTACATGAAGTATGATATTGAGTTGCTGAATTATCATCAGTCACTTTACAATACGATATAATCACATAACAGTCAACGTTGGAATTTGAAAATACCTTTTATGACAGGTTTGTGAGATCAAGAGCTGATCGGAACTGAATTGTACCGAACTTTTATTACGAGAATGGGCCTTGTTATTTGAAGGACGTGCACTTATATTTACATCAAAAGAGTATTTCAAGTTGCCCTAGGGCAAAATTCCAATAAGCAGCTTCTGAGAAAGCTCTTTATAAAACCGTCCAATTATAAATTTTGCTCAGTTGACATACAGAACGAAATGTTTTTCAAACATTAGAATCAACACTATGATGTCTCAATATTAGGCCTTAAATGTGAGCACACTACAACAATAGTAATTTTTACTTTTACCTTTGTATTTATTTACGGAATATCAAGCCTTAAGCTATTGACCAAAGCTTCATTTTCGAATGGTGAGTTTTATAAATTTAGATGCTACTCTGGATGCGGATTGTTGAGTGCACGTCGAAACATTGCGCTATTGCTCGCGGTGGGTGATGTTGTGTTTGATATGTTTTTGCGATTTCGACGTGTGTGTTCGAATGTTGAAATTTTTGAATTATGGATGTGTTGTTTTTTTTTAAATGATGAGTATTTATTTTTATTTATTTTTTATAGTTCTCAATCGGTAATTGTCTTTTTTTTTATTCTTTAATTTCATTTTTAATGCCTTGTTAAAATAAACGTTATGAGTTAAAGCTGATAAATATGCACTTTATGTCTTAACTTTGAAATTTTATTATTATTATTACCTAAATAAATTGAGCACCTTTGAACTTAAACAACGGAATAAACTTACCTACACTATTTTAAAGCCTTTAAGTAGTATTCAATTTATAGTATTCAAAAATGTTCAATTCTAATATTTTAAAATCTAAATAAAATTCGTGTCCATTTCCTCTTTTACCTTGTTAGTTTTCTTCTGCTATTATTTTAAATCTATGTTATTAATATTTTTGTTTTAAAAGGTTTTCACAACCCTTTAGATATATTTATTTAAATTTTTAATAGTAAACAAACATATGTTCGTGGCTTTTTAGCATTTATGTTTTTTTTTCAAAAAAAAAACCGGATTATTGGTAGACTATGTACTAATCCAGAATTCAAACTATCTCTGCGGACAAATTTCATTCCAGATGCTTTCAGCTGTTCCTGGCTTAATATAATAATAATCCAAACAAAGATTTCACATTTATTACATAGTAGTAATATCAGTTAATGTCATTAGTCATTAAAAAAAACAACACTATCCATGCAATATTAAACTGAACTCATTCAATCTATAATTAAAGTTCAAAAACGAGAACTGAGAAACACTTAGCCACGAAAAACAAACGATTTAAAAACAAACAGTGTTTATGTAAACCGTGTCGGGTAAAGTGTGCCAAAGTAATTACAGCTCATTGCAGTCATTATAAGATTATAATCAGTGTGCACCCGACGGATAACCCGTCACCTGTAATAAGGTTTTTGATAGTATACAAAATATTCTATTCCATTTTCTCTGGATATAAAAACTGTTTTTTTTTTAAATACACTACTGTTTTAAAATATCGACTATTTTAAATGTCTTGTTTTATTAATAGTCCAGTATAACTTGAGCTGTCATTGTATTGATTTTCGTACCAAAAACATTTTCAAAATATATTGGGCCTACAATTTTTTGTACCGTTTTTACAAAATTTTAAATTAAAAATATTTTTTTGTTTTAAATTTTAGATTCTGCACTTTTTCTACATATAAGCATTCCATGCTTCCATGTAGCAAATTGTTTCAAAAGGGGGGCATAGAATTTTTCCTCATAGATAAATATAGATAAGTAAAGTAGTATTGTAGATGTATACAACAGGACACAATTTCTAAAATTTTTTGTCGTGAAACAATTTGAGATCTAAATAATGTAAGATTTCATAGCTTATTTTTTACCGTATTAGTTTACGTGATATTAAGTTAGCTTCAGGGATGTTCTCTGTTAAAGGGGGAAAATCCCCATTTTTTATTCATCATAGAATTTGTTGTGAATTAGTACTTTAATAGTTAAAAGGCTTACCACGTTGTGGACTCATAAAGTATCGACTACCCAAGAGAAGAATATTTGGAATACCTAGTTTGTAAACAAATTCAGTCACTAAGAGGCGATAGAAACTGAATCTTAGGGAAACGAAACAAGAAGTCAACAGAAAGCTTATTATTAAATTTTCATTAAGATTAAAAAAAAACTGACTTCAGTTGTTTCATGTTCCAGTCTCTATAACCTTTTCTATACTCTCTTTATAAACTTTTTTCTCTGAAACAGACACTGGTAATTAAAACAAATAATTTTAAAAATTAAGGGATTTAAAAAGTTCTCTATAAATACATATGTAATGGTTTTATCCCGATGGGCTATTCTTCCCGGGGGTATAAATATAGTATTAATAGAGTAGAAGCACATTCGCCGATTTTAATTTAATCCCAACCAGGCACATAATATTTTTAAATACATACATATTATAGACCCGGATATAACAATGATCCTGCTCACCAACCCATCTAACCCCCTTCTGGCTTGGCAGCCAGGATCGTTAACTACTCGACGAATAGGCCCCGTTCTAGTGGTATATCTAATTTCAAGACAGACATAGGATTGTCTGCGCACACAATTCTGTTCATTAACCTGCTGTTCCCGCATATGTTACGATTGGCATCATCATCAACAGCAAACACCAAAAGAAAAGCCCAAAAACACCGGGCAACCTAAGAGATACTAGTGCATTGTCACCTTTTGCTCCCCCCTTCCCCTTCCCAGAAATAGAGGGTTAAAAGCAAAAGGGTTAAATATATAGCAGTTCATTCGGTACAGTCAGGGGTTTTTAGCCACTTGTAACTAAGGCAAGCCTATACGATTTTCACACTAATAAATCTATGAATCAATTAATAATAATATTAATATATCCGATATGGGAAAACGCGATCCAAAGACGTTGACGATATTAATTAAAAGGGGACTACTAAGAATTGTGATAAATTTATTCATTATATGTCTATGACAGCATGTTTATAATCATAAATTAATGATCTATTCAGGAAATTTTATATCCCACACATAATTATTCTACGTCATTTGCGATAAAACGATAGATATTGCATTTTTTATGATCGTGTAAAGACTGATGCTTTTATTAAAAGAAAGTAAAATTATACATCGTTACTAGTAAAACGGTGACGCGGTAGTTAAGAAAAAAAATTAATAATTTGATGAACAGTAATATTTCACAATTAATACACGAAGAAAACTCCTTTTTAAACACGCTATATTATAATACATGTATTCTAAAATATATACATATAACATATTTAGAATACCTAACGTTATTAGATGTGCAGAAAGCATTTTGAAACAACTTGTTATAAAACGCTAAAAAATTTTAAAAACGGCTTCATAAAGATATAGGGACCACAAGGGCGCCATAAAACGAACATCTGGATGGGCTGAAAGGCAGGGAAAAGCCACTGGCTTCCCCTTTTTTTTTTTTTTTTTTTTTCCGTGCGGAAAACCCCCCCGGTTCCACCTGTCGGGGGCATGTCGGACCCGAACCGACTAAAACCCCCCCCCTTCGCCGGGTACTAATAGCCGGGGAAAACCCGGGATACCCTAGAAAGGAAGGCCCTGGTGCCCCGACATACCCGGGTCATTACAGACAGTAGACGACCCCCGCCCCCTGTGGGAACCCCAGTTCCCTGTGCTCCCTGGAAGCGAGCGCGCTTCGCAACGCGCTCGCCGCCACCCCGGCCTGCTTCTGCTAGGGTTTACAGATGGCCTCACCTGTCACCCCCAGGCCTGCGCTTATGGAGGACGGAGGTCGTTTTTGCGACCTCCGGCGCCTGAGTGACCTGCGCTGCCTGGCCCGTGCCCGGGCCTGGGGGCCGGGAGAGTTCTAAACCTCTCCCGGTCCCGCTCCGCCGTCTCCTTCCGAGCATAACTTGCTCGCAAAAGGAGACGGCAAAATTTCCACGCATCTCGCCCCGCCGATAGCCCCCAATCAGGCATCGAGCGAGAGAACCCCCACTCCGGCCGCCACGGGGTCTCCCCTTGCTCAACCACCCCGGGCACTTGCCAGCGTGTGGAGACCCCGTGTCACGGTTGGCCCATCGCAGTGGTGGCATCGGGCTTTGGCCCCTTGCGGATCAGACACAGGTGATCCCCCGAAACATCCCCTTCCCATGACACCTGCGCAATCGGTATGAGAGGGCCCGTGACGCCTCCGACCAATCCCCAAAACGGGCTTACCCCGCAATCGGGGGCCCCGGGTGGTTGCCCGAGTCGTTCCCCCACCCCCCATGATGACCGCGGATTTGGGATTCCGGTCACGATTTTCGAATCTCGGGGCATCGCCCCAACTCCTGCGCCCCTTGCGCACTGAACAGGCTGCAAGGGCCCCCCTCCGGGTCCCAGGGTGGAGTTCCGGCCGGGAGCTCGCCGCCTCAAAGGAGACGTGCGTACCCCTTTATGACCTATGGCCAGCATTCGCTGCGGTCCCCCGCAGTATCGCGACGTTGCTGGCCTTAGAGCCCCCCCGCCCATACTGGGCACCCGAAAAGGGCCATGGACCGCAAAACCCCGATAGAGTCCCGGCGGGAGTCATGGGCCCCTTCATGTTGGGCAGCAGCCGCGCCAACGCACGCGCTCCCCCAACCCAAATTTTGGGGACCAGACCTCGGAAATGATATCCGAAGCCCATCGGCCATCAGTACGAGCCCAGATACCTGATCGAGGGTCGATCCGATGGGTCCCTCCTACGTGAGGCTAGACCCCTCAGGCGGTTCCCCCGGAAGCCCGGGGAAAGAACAGGGCCTCGGACTTGTGCAGAGCCACCTCGGCCCCAGCCGCCGGATACGCTCAACGACTGGGCAACCCCCGGCCCGTGGCCCTCAGGGTTGCCTCGGGGTTGGTTTGCCGCGCCCGTACGAGTGTGTCGTCCGCTAAAACCCCCGCCCCCCCGGCGACACCATCCAAGAAGGCCCCACGACAAACCCAGTCGTACCCGATGTTCCACAAGAGTGGCCCAAACCGACCCTGCGGAACCCCCGACGACTTTTCACCCCTACCGAGACCGGCCTACTGGGGTAGACGACGGTTTTCCCGAAAATATGCCCCGACTATGGGGCGGAGGTAGAGAGGCATTTCGTGATACACGAGCGCCCCCCTGATGCAGTCCGGGGCATGGGTTTTTGAAGCTTTGGCGATGTCCAAGGACACCGCCAACACCACTTCCCCCCGGGGAGACTGTTCCCCCCCAGAGCCTTCACGCCATGATCGCACCACGGTGGAGCGCCCTACGGAAACCGTACTGGTTGTCCGCCAGACCCGGCCCAACCATACGAGACTTGACGAGGCCCCTTGAAATCACTTTCAAAGAGCTTGCACACCTCGTCAAGCAACACTATGGGCCGGTAGGCGGACGGGAGTCCGCGGGGCCCCCCTTTTCGGATGAGGACATTTCCCCCGTCCTCCACAATTTCGGAAACTGGCCCGCTCGAGGATGCGCTAAAGAACCCTCGGTCGGGCTCGGAGCCTCTTTGACTAAGGCCAGGACCCACGCTCGGCCAGGAAGCCTCGGGTCCCGGGGCGGTTTTTTGGCTTTAAGCCGTAACACCGCCCCCTAGTTCCACCCCAGTGACCTCAGGACGTCGTCGTCATCCACTTGGGCGCCTCAAGCGGGGAGGGGCCATTGTGGCGGAGTATCCCACCACTGGGTTGGGAACAGGGACCCCAACGACCTCTCAAGCAGCTCTGGCGAAGACACCGTGGAGCGGCGGGGCCATGGGGCATCTTGCCCCTAACCATACGGTAGGGGGGCCCCCAGGGATCCCCCAGGTCTCCAGCTCCGCGGGGGGCTCGCTTTTGGGCCCCCGCTTTATCGCTGCGAAGGGCCCTTTCTTGGCAACCTGTCCCCCGCTAACAGCTCCGCCTTCTCGCTCCCCGCACTTGGGGGCGGCGACCCTCCTGGGGAAACCCTGGACCACTGGGGCGCGGGTCAGCAGGTTTTGACGCAGCCGTGCGATCCCCGGCGCCCACCAGTAGCCCTGGCCCCTCGAGATTGGGCTGAGCCCTAGGCATCGCGCATCGAAACGCGGGTCTGGCCCCCCGGAACCACGTCCCTCATCATCGACGTCGACGGCCGTCCGGCGCGGACCCCGGCCTGACGATGGCGGCTTCCAGGAGGAGGGCGCGATCTAAGCGTTTGAGCCCCAAACGGGTTCAGGTGGTCCGGTCTGACCGGCGCGCCATCTGTAGGGGGGGAAAAGACGTAAAAACCAAATATACGGTGATCCGAACCTGTCTCCTCCCGAAACGACGGCCAGCCTTGGACACGACCGCAGCGAGGGGCATGCGAACGAGTGTCCACAAGAACTCCCCCTCCCCGTCCAACGGGGCCACGGCCCCCCCCGGTTTTAGGAGAACTGGGCCGAATTTTCAGCCCAGTTCCCCCAAGCCCCCCCCCTCGGGTTCGTGCGAGGGAACCCAAGCCTGCCCCCGGGCTTTAAACCCCAGCACAAGAACGGGTGGGGGCGACAGGCATCGACGCGACGGCAGCTGGCGACCCCATTGCTCGAACCAGTTGTTTGGGTTTTCGGCGTGAAATAAGGGCCACGCCCGCTATATCTCCAACTATCGCCGCTACACACCCCCGTCCCCTTGAACTATGCAAAGGGGTGCCGGTCCCGGCTGGGGTTTCCCTGCACCGGGCCGCCGTGCCGTCCAAGTCGGTCCCCCAGGCGGCCGAGAAAGATGGACATAGGGCGGCGATAGGGGCGATGGATGGACCACGGGGCCATGTTTGGAGCAGAAGTCCTGAGATCGGCACCGTGGCTACGTTCCCCCGGGGAGGTGCGGAGATGTGGACCCATCACTGGATTCATCCCCGCTCCCGCAGCGAACTTTGCGGCTGTCCAGCGGCACCTCCCTTTGGATCAGCGGCTCGGGGGGGGAAGGTCGGGGTCCGGCTTTTGGTGCGATAGGGCACAGGCCTTACCCCCCAACCCGGGGCGGAGGTTGCCCCCCCCCGGCACCCAAAGAAACGCAGCGGGGGGCGTTGAGCCACCCGCCCTTTTGACCGGGTGGCCACAGCGGAAGATCGGGCACCTACGGTGGCCCCGCCGTGCAGGCACCCCTACTACCACCCACAGGCCCCCTAAACACCTTGCCGTCGGGGCCGCAGGGGCCGTGCCTGCGCCCTCAGGAAAAACCCCCGACCAGGAGGCTCCGTCCCTCGGGGACCTTGGGCCCCCGCATGGGGAGCGACAACCGCGCCCCTGTCCCCCGGGGCCGAAGCGTATTTCTCCCGGCCCCTTCACGCGTCCAGAGGGCAGTTCCCCTCTCCCCCACGGCGAGTCTGGCTCGTCCCCCGTGACAGGTCGTCCAGGCCCGGATGCGGACTTTGGCGCTTTTTGGGGCCTGGGGGGCACTGGCGTAGCTGCATCCAGTGACCCCTCAGCTTAGCCGCTAGGGCATCGGCTTTGGGGCCCGGTAGCGCGGCTACCTCGAGGAGCCCGGGGTCCCCTGTGGTTCTTTCCCGGACGCCCGGAATCCGGGGGCTTTTAGGTCCACGTTGGCCTTGACTTTCGCAAGACCTCGGCGTACCCCAGCCCCTCTCCCCGCCTCGCCGTAAAGTGATAAGACCCGATGGCCCAGGGGGCGAGGGGCGCGGAGCTTCCCCGGCGTCCCCTTTGCGGCGGCGGCGGGTCCTCCTGCCTTCTTGGCGCTTTTTTTGGGGCCTTCGCCTCTTTTTTTTGTCCCGGCCCCGTCCAGCCCCCCTCCAACGAGCGGGGGTTTCGGTTTTCAGGGGGCCCAGACTGGGGTTTTGGGTTTGGGGCCACTTCCCCCTCCCTTTGCCCTTTCGGTCTTCGGGGGGGGGCCTGTGACGCCAGCCACCTACTGTGGCGGGGTGTTGGCCCCCCTTGGCAGCACCGCATTGTCGCCTTTGGCGGAGCAGAGGTGGGCGACAACGGGCGCTCTTATTGCAGAGATGCGCCCCATAATTCGCTCCTCCATCCCGCCACGGTCGGACTAAAATCCGGCTCCTTAGGGGGGGGACAACCCCCCAGGTGCCGAAGAGCTGGTGTGGCACCCCCTGGGCACGAGCCTTGGCGAGATCCGCCCCGAGGGGGGTTTCCTAGCGGGGGCCTTTCTCTCGGGCCCGGGAGTCGTCCCGCCCCCGAGATGGAGCGCACGACCGTACCAACGCCTCCTTTCGGGGGACCCCGGGTAGCCGGGGAGTCGGGCAGGCAATTTGGCCACGCCGATTTCCTCCTCGATTGGTCCACGGGTTTTTCCGGTTTTGCCTCGCAGCCAACGAGGCCAGCACCCCCACCCCCGCTCCCACATAGTGGTCGAACCGGACGGACCCCCCCCTCTCTTCTCCCCCAGACCCCATCTTCGGGTCCCCCAGCGCCCGGGGTGGACCGCCACCTTTTTTCCGGGCCCCCAGGCCCTTTGGGGGGTCGGCCCCGCCGCGGGGCGCCTCTGCGGCTTTTGCCGACTTTGGGACCCAGGCCTCATGCTCGAGGCCGACTCCCAATTTCCTCTTAGGCCCAGGCGAAGCGAGGCCTTTCGCTTTGGAGTACCCTTTTGGTGTGCTCTGCAAGTGAGACCATCGGGGTACTCGCTCCGCTCCTCTCCCAGGGGGGTGCGGTGTTTCGACATACCCCCAGGTTTTTGCGTCCTCCCCGAAAAACGGGCCGGATTTTCTGCTCGGCGACGGGAGGTTCACATTTGGTGTCCCCCCCGAATACGGGGGAGCTGCCGGGCCGTTTGGTCCGGGAGGGGTTCCCCGACACGTGTGTCCGGGACCCTCCGGGTAGATTATAATCCTTGGCCTAGTCTGTTTTTTAGTTTAACGTCCCTTTGACGGGGGCGCCTTCGGCACTGGACCCCCCCCAGCGACTCAGCCCCCTTGCCCCGGGGTCGAACGTGGGCTTAGAGCATTTTTTTTAGAGGTTACGTCCCCCGCGGACCGAAAACCCCGGTCCTGTCCATTCAGGATTCGGGTGGGGCCCGGGCGGGGTCGCCCAGACCGGGTCCGTCCCCCCCAGGGTTTTTATAGAGGTTTGCTTCCCCCGTAGCCCTCGAAAAGCCTCATTCCCGACTGTTGCGTAGGGTTACGACAGGCCGGACGGGGTTGCGTCAGACCAGTGTCCCCCACCTCTGGGGCAGAGCCAGCGGCAGTGGACCCTCCGCCCCCCGCCCCCTCTCCCCTATGCCCTCTGCCAACAGAGGGACAGCGGAAAGAAACCCCCGAACAGCCCTTGACGGCCGTTCCCCCTCGGCCCGGGAAATTTGGCCCCAGGCGGCAGCGCCTTTTCCCCCTAGGGGGAGAGGCGCGCCCTCTCCGTTGCCCGGGGGCACCCCAAGGAGGTTCCCCGGAACCCCGCACCCCCATGGTTCCCCGAGAAAAGGGCAGTTATTAGGGTCGTCAATCTGGGGGGGACTTGAAATAAATTTGGCTCGGGCTCCCCCCCTGGGAGCGGGGGCCCCAAAAAGCGGGGGCCGTCGGATTTGTTTTTTTAGGGGGAAAACCCCAAATACTTTTGGGGTTCCTATACCCCAAATTTTTTATTTTTTTTTATATATGATTAAATCAGGTGTTTTAGTACCCACGTCCCAAGCTCTCCCTTTAGTTAGGTAAATGTTTTAAAGAATCTTATTATTTTTGGTTATGATTACATTTTGGGACGGGTTCGGGTACAGTATTTTAATAATCTTAAAATATTTTTTTTTAAATTTTCCCTTTCTTTTTTGAGGTTGGTTAAAAAAATAAATCTCCCCCAAACCCTTTCCAATAAAATTTTAAAAAAAAATTGAGTGGAAATAACTTAAAAATTGGGAATTAATTTCAAGTGTGCCATCAGTAAAACTGTAACATCACATAACAGCCTTTAACAGTCCCCCCTGGGGGGGAACATGGGCCATCTTAGAAAAGGGGGTTTTTGGGCCCCTCTTTTCCCCACGCGGCCCCGAGGGGTTGGAAAAAGGGTTTGTCCCAAAGTTTCCCTTTTTTTTTGCTTTTTTTTTGCGAAGTTACCCCCCCTTTGTCGCCTCTTCCAAACCCCCCACAGAGGAATTTGGGGTTGGGACACTCCGTATTTTTAATCTTCACCACCCGGTCAACTGTAAAAAAGGAAAATAACTTAAAGGGAAGTATTAACATTTCAAGAAATCTGTATTTAAAATAACGAGGGCCCAATTTGGTTACTTTTAAATAGTAAAAATAAAATCCCTTTTCTTTAAATTTTTATTAAACCGAAAAAAGGAGAAGTTACGCCACTGTTATGAAGATATGAATCGTACTGAGAGAAATACAAATCTAAATCTTTTTATGTCACGATTTTTTCAAAACCTTTAATAAAAAAAACCCGAATTTCCCAAATTTAAATTTTAAAAAAAATTTTTTAAAATTTTTTTTCCAAAAATTTTTTTTCCCAATTTCCTTCTAAACCCTATAAATTGGGAACTCCTTAGAAAATTTTGGGGCCTATTACCCAAGGGTGTTATTAATGTTTTCTTTTTTTCCCTTTCCCTTTGCATTCTTTGCCCCTGCGGGGGTGTCTTTAGAGGTTTGCACCCCCGGGGTGATTGGGTTGGGCTTGTTTTTTTAATTTCCCTTCTCTTTAATTCTTTTCCGGTTTAAATTTGGGGCGCGCAGCCCCCCCTACGCCCCAACGGGCAAGGGGAAAGGGGAAACAAATTAGTATTCTTTTACGTACCACAAAAGAAAAATTAACCTTTAAGTATTGCTGATTAAAACTAAAAAATTCCTCTAGAAAAATAATTTACGATGTTTTATTAAAATTTTCTTGTGCTTTAGAAATTTAATATTACATGAGAGGAAACTTTAAAAAACATCCCTTAGTATATTCAAATTAAAAAAAAAAATCAAATGGATAGATCGGTATGGATAAAAGATGCTTTTAAAAGAGACGTGTCATTTGTGGGTTTCTATTTTTCATTGACGTAATTTTAACGTAAAACATTTTTTTAAATTTTACAGTTTAAATCCATGTATTTTTGGCTTCCTATCAGGAGGGAAAACGAAAATTGCGTGGCCCCTGAGAGCTTAAACCTATCCAATTTCAAAGATTTAGCCGTTTTTTTTAAACCCAATTTAAATTTTCCTTAATGTGGCCCGAAAAACATTTTATTCCCAGGGCCTAACATAAAAAAAAAACTTTTTTGGGAAAATTTCTGACCCCCTAAGAAAGGGGAGGGTAGGAAGTTTACGAAGATGATGTTTTTATTTATTTTTAAAAGGGACTTCACAAAATGAAAAGAAAATTAATTCGGCATTAAAAATAAACCCCCCGAAACGGAGTTTAAATTATTAAAAAAGGGCCCCGTTGTTAACGAGTACCATACAATTAAAAATAAAATTTTGGGGTATTTGCAAAATGATTACCTTTCAGGTTTTTTTTTTTAAAGGGGGATAAAACCCCCCAAATTCGCAGAAAATTTCGCAATCTCCCGTGCCAACATTTTTTTAAAACTTTCGTCCCCCGGGCCCTTTAAAAAAAATTAAGAAAAAAAAAAGAGTTTTTTTAAACCCAAAAAAACATCTTTTTTTAAAGGAAAATAAACCTTTAAAAACCAAAAATTGGGGGAAAAACCTTAAATTTTAAATTTCAAAGGGGGTCAACAAATAAATTTTTTCGCCTTAGGTAAAAAAAGGCGTTTTTCCTATTTTTTTTTTT
>CADEBD010000592.1:0-22839 GCA_902825455.1 Arctia plantaginis
GGGGCCCCAATCTCGGGCAAGACCGGGTCAAGACACGCCCAACCCTGCTGGACCAGGCTTGCCCGAGAGCCATGAACGGCTACCTCTTCTGCTAGAATATTAGCCGCTGCGATAATCCTCTCCTCCAAGAGGACAAGGAGGAAACAGTACCATCGCCAGCGTTTCCGGGGTGCACCACGGGGAGGTTTTCTAGCTAGCACCCCTTGACTTAAACCCTATGCTAACCCATCTGGCCAGCGTGATATAGTAGGCCAAAACCTCCTTTCTAAGGAGAGGCCTATGTCCAGCAGTGGACTATTAAAGGCAGTTGATGTGAATTAGTTGTGGAAATACACCAAAACACTTACAAATTATTAAATCTCCTTTATGACACAGTCAACCCAATCAAAGAAAAATATGTAAAAATATACAACCTAATATAAAACAGTCCCTTAAGGGTCGAAAGGTACAAGATGAAACAAAATAAGGCAGAGGCGATATAAAAATTCGTTGCAAGATTCTGGAATTTATAAAATTCTCTTACGATGCGGGGATTAAATAACACGGATTGACAAAATTTCTTTAATCAAAGGTTAAAGATGGCGTTGCCAAGGTGCTACTCAGTCTCTTATAGATACATACAATTATTTTTGATCATTTCAATTTAACAGCCAAGACCAACCTTCTTCAAATAACGCCCTTGGGCAGCCGGTCCATACGAATTATAAATGATCATAGCAATAGGATTGACCTGTTTTTATGTAAATTTTATAAAGTCTCAGAGATGGTTAACTACCTGTACATGTAATATGTTAAAATAACTTTTGAAACGAAGTTCCTTGTTACGCGTTACACTTTCTGAGCGGATGGAAGCGACACCGAAAAATGTATAACAAGACTTTTTTCCGATTTTTAGCAATCGTCTACTAAAAAGCGAAACGAGTCAAGTTCGTTTTTTTTGTTGAAGGTCAGTTACTAGTTGCTTTTGAGTTCTTTGGTTTATTTTTGTTTCTTCAAATTCATGTCATACATAAGACTGTTTTATTTTAATTTTTTTAGTATTAAGACCTTTATTGGATTGGGATGAACTGGTAAAGACAGGGGAAGAACGTATGCATATGTGATTTTAAAATAATTAAACAAATAAATTTCTAACCAATTGTTATTTTTTAATAAATTTATTTCAAACGTGTCTTGTTATTGATAGCATTAATATTTTAGTATCTAAAATTATGTCTACTTTGGTGGTTTTTATAAAAGTGTTTTGCTACCTATGATGCGGCACATTCTCGCTAGTAAAAACTTTCATTATTTCCAAGCCAAATTGTAAACCAAAGTCTACAGCACCGGACCTCATTCCAACACAATACGTGCCTTGAATAAACATACAGTTTTTACACACCACTGCATTTTATGTCCCTAGAATCAGAGTTTCAGAAATAAATGTCTCGGTATTTAAAATTTGTCTAACTCTGTTTTTTTTTTAACCAGCGTTTAATATTTGATAATCTTTGCGGTGTTGATCGCTTGCCACTCTCCGGCAGTACATTTAACTTAACAAAAAAGGTGATACTAAATCCATCATTTCTGATATGTTTAGTTTTCTGCTTCAACCTGCAATAAAATATTAGGACGGCAGCAATACCGAGGCAAATAATACGCAACGATTTTTCAGCCAACCACGTTCATCTATTAGTTCCCAAATAAATTGCAATAGCTAATATCGCTGGGCACTGATCTGTATTCTAGTATAAATTATGATATATAGGATAAGTAATAGTAAAAAGTAAATATAAGTAATAGTAAATAACCTAGTAATAGTAAATAAACTGACTGACTGCCTCGGTGGTGTAGTGTAGCGTATGCGTAGCAAAAAATCGGTTGTCTGTAAAGTCGGTTTACTGACGATAGTTGAACGTGACAACGTCATAAGAAAATACTGATGGAATGGTAGCATTTTCATGTATTATGGTATACGAGTAGCAGCTTGTCCACGCGTGAGGCCGATTGTGCCTCTTTGTCACTCGTTCCGCGCTCCTCGCTTGCACTTCACGCCTCAAATGGAACGCCTCAGAGCGAGGTAAACAACCGCATGAGTCATGTTTTTTCGTGCGTGCAGCCGGCTCCATCGAATTATAAGACGTTGTCACGTCAAAGTTTAAGACAAAATTGCAATAAATCTACGATATGATCTCTATATATATAAATGTATGAAAATTTATGAAATAAAAACATATGAAAATTCATAATACAAGAATATTGTAATTATCAGTTGTGGAGGTTTTTCATAAATATCGGACCTCACTCTACAGTATTCAGATTAGTTATTTTAGTTACAAGCCTTGGTGACCAAAATGCTTTAAGAAACTTAATCACGCCTCAGAATGAAGCTACTGAGTCTTAGATAGCCAAAACACAAACAATACGACTTAAACTAGAAACGAAATTCTCCTCTTTTTCAATTCAATTATAAAAAAATGGTTAAAAATAAAACCGCGCATCAAATACAGTTTCTCTCAGTCTTGGTACTAGTTTTGGATGTCCTCCGAGACATTCAATAGCGGAAATACTAACCCAAATAACAACGGCAACATACATTTTGTATTTTATTTCGTGTGCCGCGCGTAACAGCATGCAATAAACACGAGATTATTGGGCAAATATTCTTCCTGCCAAATATTGCTCCTTGACATACAAAGATATAAAAGGAAATAAATTATCTACCTAGACCTAACAATCAATGTTTTTTCATATGTTTCAAGGCACTATATTGATGTTACATGAATGTTCTTTAAGGTTATTTGTATATTCGGTCTGTTTATATGATAAAGAAAATGTATGATAAAAATAAATACTTGCCAATATGCCTCTGTTCAGCCAAGCCAATGATGATCCAAGGAAACAGACTAGATAAAGCCTATCTTTCTATTGTACTAACTTTTAAACTTTCGTGGTTTATGATTTACGAGTATAGTTATTCATACGGGATTTAACACGATCTGTCGTTATAGGGGCCAATGAGAAAACGGAACACCCTAATGGGAAAGGTGACAACAACAGCAACGCCGACTCTAAAATCTACAATTCAAAATTCGCAAGTGTGTTTTAGGAGATAATCTTTTGGTTTTCTTTAAATTGCAGGGAATTTTAAAAGCCTGTGTAATACCGTGTGTACGTGTGTGTGTGAGATTGTCACCACCCCTATTCATCCCGAGGGTGTCGTAAGAGGCAACTAAGTTGACTAAGTTAAGACCTATTAAGGTCGAATTATTTAAAAGTACTAATAATATTTGGCTATGTTTACTGTCTATATATATTTTGTGTTTATACACTTTGCTAGTGTGTTCTTTGAACATTAGCAAGGTGCACTTACGAAATTTATGTGTGAGGAGATTTAGATCTCAACCAGTGCAACCAAGCTTTTAGGACTTTTATTTAAATCAGGTAACATTTGACACCAATTGCGGTTTTTTTTAATGTTTCAAAACTCACAAGGAATAAAGAAGATAGTTAATATCGGAACAGTCAAAAGTAAATCATCCATATATATATCTATATATATATATACTTACATTTAATTTTACGGTATATATATATATATCTATATATATATATATATATAGATATGTAAAATTGCTTTTGAAACCCAAAGAGTTAGCCCGTAATCCAAAATAATGATACCGTTAATGGTATAAACATTTTATAAACCTTGTAAAACATTATAAATAATGCTTACGTGCTCAGGATTTCTCAAGATTTATTTTTAAATATAAAGATAAAGTCTGTTAGCTAAGAGTACGAGTGACGAATTTCTCCGAAAGGTAAATTGGCTCCTTGAGAATTAATATGTACAATGCGTATATTGTACTGTCTTTAATTTAAAGGCCACAGATTTTTATTATTTAAAAGTATATTTATAATAGGTATATTTTTATGAATTATTTTGTAACTAAGGTAAAAGATTGTGCAACTGTTTTTGCTACTTTGCGTTTTTCTGGTTTGAGCGGACCTTTAAAATAACAAAAAAGTAATAAGATTGGTTAAATGTGAAATGGCACCATCTAACAGTATATTTAGGTGAACAGAATATGTATTTACTTTAGATAATTACAGAACACAGAATAAATGATCGCATTCATCATACAATAATAATTATAATAATCTCACACACGGCCGTTAGGACCCCGAACTAGACACAGCCTGTGCTATGGTAACTAGACTGCTGATAAACATACTAAATATAAATGATACATATTATAGATAATTTACACCACAGACACAGAAACAAATGACCGTGCTTATCACACAATATTTGTCCTGGTGAGAATCAAACCGACGACCTCCGGTTTAGCAGTAAGGGTGACTAACCACTAGACCAACAGGCCCGTCAATATCTGTCATTGGAGTCAAATCCATCGGACTTAGAAGCCAGTATATATAATACATATTTTAATTGTCTTAACCTGGTTTGGTTGAGGACAGTTAACAATAACTAACCTATTGTTAAGGTTCAGCGACAGTACCCCTAAAGGTGCGCTAACAATTCCATTCAATAATAACAAAGGAAAGGCTGAAAACAAAATTGATGTATCTATTTCTATATGTAAAATGAATGCAAGGCACCACATTTAATTAGAATAATCGTAAGAATTCAATCGATTTAACATGACTCGATTACTCGATAGAGAAATGTTAACCAATCCTATTCTCAAGAGGAGAAGGCACCCTCAACTACTGTGCTACAGACTGGCCCAGATAAGTCGTTTTCAAATAGAAAAATATGTAAGTTTAATTTTTTTACATGATTACCGATAAATCTTTCTTTTAAGATTGATTGTACTGTATTTGATGATGATACTCGGACACTTGTTAGATAATATAATTATAATAATATAATATAATATTGTACCACATTCACACAACGCCATCTAGTCCCAAACTAAGCAGAGCTTGTACTATGGGTACTAGGACAAACTGATATAAATAAACATTTTATGGTATTGGTATAAACATTTTATAAACCTTGTAAAACATTATAAATAATGCTTACGTGCTCAGGATTTCTCAAGATTTATTTTTAAATATAAAGATAAAGTCTGTTAGCTAGAGTACGAGTGACGAATTTCTCCGAAAGGTAAATTGGCTCCTGAGAATTAAATGTACAATGCGTATATTGTACTGTCTTTATTTTAAAGGCCACAGATTTTTATTATTTAAAAGTATATTTATAATAGGTATATTTTATGAATTATTTTGTAACTAAGGTAAAAGATTGTGCAACTGTTTTGCTACTTGCGTTTTCTGGTTTGAGCGGACCTTTAAAATAACAAAAAAAGTAATAAGATTGGTTAAATGTGAAATGGCACCATCTAACAGTATATTTAGGTGAACAAATATGTATTTACTTTAGATAAAATTACAAACACAGAATAAATGATCGCATTCATCATACAATAATAATATAATAATCTCACACACGGCCGTTAGACCCCGAACTAGACACAGCCTGTGCTATGGTAACTAGACTGCTGATAAACATACTAATATAAATAGATACATATTATAGATAATTTACACCCAGACACAGAACAAATGACCGTGCTTATCACACAATATTTGTCCTGGGTGAGAATCAAACCGACGACCTCCGGTTTAGCAGTAAGGGTGACTAACCACTAGACCAACAGGCCCGTCAATATCTGTCATTGGAGTCAAATCCTCGGACTTAGAAGCCAGTATATATAATACATATTTTAATTGTCTTAACCTGGTTTGGTTTGAGACAGTTAACATACTAACCTATTGTTAAGGTTCAGCGACAGTACCCCTAAAGGTGCGCTACCATTCCATTCAATAATAACAAAGGAAAGGCTGAAAACAAAATTGATGTATCTATTTCTATATGTAAAATGAATGCAATGCACCACATTTAATTAGAATAATCGTAAGAATTCAATCGATTTAACATGACTACGATTACTCGATAGAGAAATGTTAACCAATCCTATTCTCAAGAGGAGAAGGCACCCTCAACTACTGTGCTACAGACTGGCCAGATAAGTCGTTTTCAAATAGAAAAATATGTAAGTTTAATTTTTACATGATTACCGATAAATCTTCTTTTAAGATTGATTGTACTGTATTTGATGATGATCTCGGACACTTGTTAGATAATATAATATAATAATATAATATAATATTGTACCACATTCACACAACGCCATCTAGTCCCAAAACTAAGCAGAGCTTGTACTATGGGTACTAGACAACTGATATAAATACATATATACTTTTTTTTTTTTTTGTAAATACATACTTATTATACATAGAAACACCCAGACCAAATCAAACATTAAATGTGCATGCACACAAATGTTTGACTTGAGCGGGAATCGAACCCGCGACCTTTGGAATAGCAGTCCGTTACACAAACCACTACGCCATTCGGTCGTCAGATCGCTGCCAGCTTGCTGTTAGACAGTAATGTCATGAAACATAGGAGCGAAAGGTATAAAATATGACTGTAATACATTAAACTTAAATCTATTTTAAGGGTACCTATAAACTGCACGAAACACGTTCAATGTTGCCGGCTTGGGAACACCATATCATTTACGAACCAAAAATATCCTCTCAAACAGTCCCTGTCAAAATTAGGTATATATCTCAAGGCCCAGGTATTTCCTTTCTAGGGTACACCTGGTTCTCAAGCTACTGGTAGCCGAGACGGTCTGCGGTTTTTAGTCGGTTCGAGTCCGACATATCCACCGTGGTATTCGAGAGGATTTTCGCACAGAAAAAAAAAGGTATATATTTAAAGGCGTAGGAAATGGATTACTTATTTTCTGCTTTCATAATTAAAAACCCGTTTTTCACTTTATCATACCGGTTTAAGGTTTGGTGCTGCAACCATCAAACCCGACTTCGGTTTGATTATATGTTGCTATGCTTGACTGCAAGGATGGTGGTGAGAGTGAGAGTGGTTTAAGCGGTCGCCACGCCGCTCACTACTATGCTGAGTGCTGTGGGTTAGATCCCCACATGGGACGACGCTTTGTATGATTTACAAATTGTTGTTCTGAGCGTGTGTGCGGGAGTTGTCTTTTTAAAATAAAAGGAATAATACAAAAAAGCCGTGTGGTGTCGTGGGACACCCGATAGGAACGAAGTTGTAACGATCGAGTAAAACTGATTCGGCACATTTTAATTACAACGCCATCTATGAAAGCGGCTATTACCTACATATTTTTCAGTTGGTTTCTAATTAAAACAATTTATACATTGGTAAAATCTAATTGAGAAATGATTTCCTATCTATTCGATAGATGGCGCTGAATGACTGACAAGTGACAATTCAAAATAAATACTGAGATGAAAAGTAATGATTTCCTATCTATTCGATAGATGGCGCTGAATGACTGACATAAAAAGTGTCGTTACAACTTTTCGTGAGATTTTTTTCCGTCTAGCCCCCTTTCACAACGCGCAATAAGGAACTACGTTCCAATAATAATACAAAAAAAATACTTATAGTTAATGAATTAAAATGAACCCGAAATATGAACACCGTGTTCTACCCAAATATGTCTTATACAACATATTTTACCGTTAAACAACAAAAGTAATTAAAGGAATTTAGTCATACAATTTGTTTTATATGTTGCTACTTTACACCTTAGGATTGTCTATTTTTTCAAAATGTTGTATTATTTAGTATGTACAAGCACTGTCAGTCAAATTTTTAACACGTTCGCTGCAGGACAAGGGTTTTCCCCTAAGGTAATAATCATCCCAACTCTCACAAATGCCAACATAAAAGATTACACAGTATTGTAAAGTTAGATTTGAAATTTTAATAAACCTTACGTTTGTTTTACAAGTGTATGTTTTTTCTTTTTCTTTGGCATGCTCTGTTGTCTAAATGACTTGATGTATTTTGGCTTAGGAGATGTCGTTATATTGTTCTTAATCGTAAGAGTGTGGTATTGAAGAGGTGTAAATTTAAAATATCTATTTAAATTTTAAGTACCTATTTTGCCCCAGTCGGGTTTTTTGTGTCACCGATATGTATTTGACCGGTCAACAGAAGAATAAACAACAGTTTAGCGCGGAGGCACGTTTATTACTGACTTTTAAAATAATACAGTTTCTACGAAATGCAAGTAGGTAGGTGCAGGTGCAGGCACGCACACATACGGCTCACGCGGCGAACAACGCACACTTGTACACTTGTACATACATAACAGTCACCATCCCGCTATTCGCCGCCAGTGGGAAGCAATAAGATCATGGCCACACAATCAGATAGTATAGATAACGACACATGTTATTTAAGATGCTCCAGATGATTATCTATAATTAAATTTTCACAAACACAAACTGATTTCTTTTTCCAGGCGATTCGAGTTCGCATTATTATAATTTCAATCTGTGTGTTCTACACCAGAAGTACGTATTAATCTACTTACGGCGCAGTCATCCCCCTAAGCGGGATAAAAGCAGCTTTGTGTAGTAATTTTAAGGTTTTATTTCGCTTAGACATAAAATAACCAGATCCTGCTTCTGGGGACCTATGTATTTGTATAATGTTGAGTTCCTAGTCCCTTTTCAGTAAACTTTATTGCGACTTTTCAAAGACATCTGCCTGTTTTGGTTTAGGTGTCTGATTATCTCTTTGCCACTTTAATAAAATTTAGTTTGATAAATACGACAATGGGGAGAATACTGATAATACAATCATCATCATCATAATCAACAGCCTGTAAGTTCACAGCTGGACATAGGCCTCTCCTTAGAAAGAAGGTTTGGCCTACTATACTACGTTGGCCAGACGGGTTGGTTTAAAGTTGATTGCAAGTTTTTCTTCTCTTTGCAGTGCTATTGTTCTGTGTAGTTTGCTCCCTTAATCGGCTCTTAAGACACCCCCTAGATAAAAAGGGGTGGTAATATTACCTATACAGAAGACTGTTGTAAAAAGATGTAATCTGACAGAAGTGATGCTGTAGTCTTACAGAAAATCGGTTTTATGATATTCTTCGAGGCCACCGGAGGCCCAAACCCTGCCCGCCCCTAAGTCTGGCTAATATATGCTCTTCAATATAAGTATAATAATAATATTTTCGATCATCTAACACACAACGCCATCTAGATTCAAGCAGAGCTTGTACTATGAAAGCTAGATTGACTGATAATAATAATAATATCTAATAATAATAATATCTTTATTAATTTCTTAAACATCTTACAATCTAGTGGCTGGGGTCTCCTGTTAGGCAATGAGAAGCCTGTGTTAGGAGATTCCGCTCCTCCTAATGTTCCACGATAGCGTATAAGTAGAAAAAAGAAATAAATAAAAATACAACTATACCATATAAACCAAATCAAGAGAAGATCATTAATAGTACTGATAGAATACTTATCTAGTTTTTTTTCGTAAATACATACATATATTATACGTAGCAAACATCTAAACTCCAAAACAAATATATGTAGAGCATACAAACATTCTTTTCGATCCGGGAATCGAGCCCGATACCTCAGCACAGCAGTCGCATACGCTACCACTGCAGCACCGAGGTCACAGTTTCAATTCCCCTGCTTGGATCAAAATTGATGGATGTATTGCTATATGTTACAGGTCTATTTGCATTGGGAATATTTATAAATTTACCATAATATAACTTTTACCTAATTTGGGTCTAGATACAAGTGTAAACTATGTAAAAGTTCAGGAAAATACTTAAACCCTCCAGCAGCATACTAAATAAATCCCCAGGGAAAAGAAAACTATATTGGATTCAATTAATAGATTGTTTAGAAAACAATAATTATCTGGAAGAAGAATAATTCGGCGAACAATCACGAACTGCGATAATGGATATAGTCCGCGGGGGAATCTCCCAAGTTATTGGCACTGCGTCAAGTGATTTGGGTTGGATAATCACGTGAGACAAATATTATTTGTATTGTCATGAAGTGAAATATTCCAAGTGTGAAAAAGACTCTATCTGTCTGTCTGTTACGCGTTACATAGGTTACTTTACACCGCATGCGTTGACATACACGCGGGTGAAGCCACCGACTAAAACTAGTCATACGTATGCTTATAGGCACTGACAGTGGTTTTAAATAAAAAAAATATAAATTACATTGTAATAATAATAATTAAGTAAATTTACATGATATCAGCGATGTAGGCTTCTTTTATGCATGTAGTATCCGTCCGTGTGGTGACGGATTAAGAATACGGAATGTCACCACCCCCATTCATCCCGTGGGTGTCGTAACAGCCGACTAAGGGAGCAAACTACGCAGAACAACAGCATTGTAAAGAGAAGGAAAACTTGAAACAAACCCTATACCAACCCGTCTGGCCAGCGTGGTATAGTAAGCCAAAACCTCCTCCAAAACCTAAGGAGAGGCCTAGGTCCAGCAGTGGACTGTTATAGGCTGTTGATCATGATGATGATGAGGCTTCTTTTGTTATGATAGCTTGGAATTAACAATAACATAGATAACTGAAATTTGAAATTGATTGCAATTGACAAAGATACTACTGCAATTGTTGCAAAACTAACCGAAAACAGTCGTTTCTTTAATCCTAAAAAAAAATACTGTTTCAGAGAAATAGAGCTATATAGACAGAGAATTGTTAACAATAATTTAATAATTACAGTAACCCTTTATTGTTCGAAAGATTTCTACACCAATTCCAAAAGGGTAAATTTGACGGTACTTTTGGTGTTCACCGTAAATCTATAAATAAATTTAAATTAAATAAACATTTGAACAGTTTGTAAAGGTACTTTGAATTAAATCAGCGGCGTCATGTTTACTGTCTCGGTGAAACACGTTGTATAAGTCACGAGAATAAGGAAATAGTATTCAAATTCAAAGCTACATTTTCTTAAATCAATTTACGAGTAACTTTAGATTTCTCCGCTTTAACTGTTCCTTTTCTAGACTCAAAGTACGAGGTTACGTAGTAAATGGCTTCAGAGAATGTTTCGTGATAATTGTTTGTCGTGATTTTAGTAACCATTATTAGTATTTGTTTGTCGTATTTTTTAACCGACTTCAAAAAGGTTATCAATTCGTATGTTTATATATATTTTTATGTATGTTCATAACTCCTTTATATTGAGCCGAATTTTCAAAATTCTTTTTTTTTGTTCGAAAGAGGTTTATTCCGAAAAGATCCCATTTAAATTTCATATAGATCTGATAATGAGTTTCAGAGACAGACAACTGAACAGCAATTCTCCGCGATTGTAGCAAGGGTTTCAGTGCTCGTTGTTTGTAGTTTTTAAAGTCGGTTCAACTTCTTTTTAAAAGGATTTTACAATGCCTACTTTTATAAGTAGCTAAAAATTAAGTATTTATATTCCAAAAAAATCGATTAAGTTGTTGTCATTCAAATACAAGTATGTAATATCCTTGGTACAATTGTACAAGAGAACTACCTTTTTATTCTGTGCGGGAATCCCCTCGGATACTACCCACCGGTGGCTATGCTTTTCAGGGAACCTGGTGCACCCTAAAAAGGAAATCCCTGGTAAATCTACGGCGGGTTGATGACCCCCTCCTGTGTGGTAACCCCCATGTTTCCTTTGTACTTCCGAAAAGGCGCGCGCTCTACAACCATCTGTCACAATGTTTCTGCTAGGGTGACGGATGGCCTCACCTGTCACCCCCAGGCCTGCGCTTATGGAGGACGGAGATCGTTCTGCGACCTATTTTGCCAGCTACCTATTAAGAGAACTACTCTATTTAAAAAAAATGAGTTATTCTTTTTTTAAATTATCCCCCGTCAATCAAGAAGACGGATTACCTGAAAGTAAATCGGTCTTCTTGTGGAGGAGAGGTGAAAGCTCCGGTAACTTTACTCACTCTGTAAAAAGCAAAGAAAGAACAGCTTAACACCGGTTTTCTACCAGGCCGTGGAGTCACTCCTGTCGAGCTAGTTAAGATGTACCGAAGTATAGCATTCTTATGAAGATTCGCATTGCACATATTCATTAAAACTGTGTATGAAAACTCCGTATTCTTAATCGGTCACGATTAAGAATACGGAGTGTCACCATCCCTGTTCATCTCGTGGGTGTCAAAAGAGACGACTAAGGGAGCAAACTACGCAGGACAACAGCATTGCAAAGAGAAGGAAAACTTGAAACAAACCCTAGACCAACCCTTCTGGCCAGCGTGGTATAGTAGGCCAAAACCTTCTTTCTAAGGAGAGACCTATGTCCAGTAGTGGACTGTTATAGCCTGTTGATGATGATGATGATGATATGTATCTATTTTTATTTATTTTATTGCAGACAACTGACACACAACGCCATCGAGTTTCAAACTAAGCAGAGCTTGTACTATAAAGGTTAGATTGACCGCTAGAATACTTACATACAAGTACATAATATACATAGAAAGCACCCAAACGCCGAAAAATATATTTGCAGATCATACCATTTAATCGGACCCGGGAATCGAACCCGAGACCTCAACCTGCACAGCAGTCGCATACGCTAATACTACCCCACTGAGGCAGTCAAAACACATTCATTAAAACTGTCAAGTACATGTAAATTATTACTTAATCCATCTCGAATTCAAAACCGTTATACACTAAGGACCCTTAACAAATATCTATCTTCATAATAATAGACTATACAAATAGAATGAATAAAACATTAGTTCATGTGAAGTTTACAAGGAGCCTTTATCACTAACACAATATTCAGTCCTTGTTGAACTTACCAACTTCACATTAAGTAACAATGTTCTAACTTTCAATTCTAATCCGAAAGTTTGTCTACGTAATGACATACACAAACTTGACAAGTAATTATAGGCAAGGGTAAATAATAGACAGCCAATATGCTAAGAAGATCGCAGTTCAAATTATTCGTTAAACAAAGTGCGTGTGACGCCTGACGCCTGAAATCAAATATCTCCATAATACGAGTATATATTTTTGTTGGTTTGTGTAAGCTAAAAACTCAAAAACTTCTGCACCGATTACTCTCCAATTTTAACACGAATACAAACCGCTTCAAGATTTTTTTTATCTATTTTTTGTGTCAATTTTGTTCTTAATCTCCAATCAATGCAATTTCAATGAGCCTATGTCCAGCATTGGACTAGTAAAGTCTGTGGATGAACATCATATTAAAGCCCCATTTAATTCCTAAAGTGCGTGGTGAAACTTAATAGACTTGCCTCATGTTATGTAAGTACACTTAAAATTGGCAAAATGTAAGCGTTTAATAGACCTTTGCTCACCTCTTCAAGGCTTGAGTATTTTATAAGATATCCGCGTGGTAACGGATTAAGAATACGGAGTGTCACCACTCCTATTCATCCCATGGATGTCGTAAGGGCCGACTAAGGGACCCCAACTACGCAGGACAACAGCACTGTAATGAGGAGGAAAACTGACACAATCCTATGCCAACACGTCTGGCCAGCGTAATGTAGGCCAAAACCTACTTTCTGAGGAGAGGCCCATGTCCAGCAGTGGTCTATTAAATGCTGTTTATGTGATGTGGTATTATATGAATATCGCTCTCTGAAGTTTAGTAGTAAAATTTATCTGTAAAACCATAAACTAAATTCTCCATACATTTTGCATTTAAAGATCAAATCGTAAAGGGGCAATATTAGCTGGCAAAATCACCCACAGCCCTACACACTCTATTAACTTTCACGTATAAGCACGCATCAATTGATCCAATATAGGTTTAACACACGGTAGCTCGCACACCGACATTGCGCCTTTGACGTTGACTCGTAAGCTAACTCTTTTTTGAACAATTTCCTTGATAGAAACAGCATTAATACGAGTAAAACCTTTTACAAACACGTGTAACGGATTTGTTTAACTTTTGTAGTATGTTGTATGTTAAGTAAAGTCTTGGAGCGCGGTTTCACCCATGTGCTGTATGATTCTATTTTGCTTTGGTTCATATGTTTTGATTCAGGGTTTATCCAGAACTGTACACCATATAGAGGGATAGAAGATAGACTTAAACAAATACCAAATATAAATGGTACCCTGGTAAAAGATTCAGCAGTAAGTCAGAAAAGACGTTTTCGAAAAAACTTATCGAAACTATACACTCGATTTTATGTTCTATATATGAAAATAAAGGGAAAAACGTGCTTTTCACAGTAGAATAACATTGTCTTAACCTTTTGTTTATTTATTTAAATCTTTATGCACAAATGTGACAAAGGCGGACTTAATGCCGTAGGCATTTTCTACCAGTCGACCTTAGGGCGATGCAGAGCCAAACGTGGTAGATGCACGGAAATTAAAAATGTGATTTATTAAAACTATAGCATATATAGAATATCATATATCAGAATAGAGTATACGAGTATATAATAAGAATATCATTTTGTATTAGGGTTATCGTAAATCATAGAAAATCGTGTCGTCATTTCCATATTCTTAATTAATATTTAGTAACTGTAACTGCCATAGATACCGCATTCTTGCTTAGTATTATTTCATACTGCTATATTGTATAAGAATTCATTATAATACACTTCAATTACTGCTTAAGACAGCAGTAAAGAGGCATCACACTGCCCTTAAATCGTGAAAATATTTTAGGCTAATTGACTATGGAGTAAAGAACGTTACTGCTTCTTAGAGTAATACTTTAAGTGTTACCAGAATTTTATGTCTATGAATAGTAGGGTAATCATTAAAAATAACTTTAAAAACTCGTTTTATTTGTTTATTTCATTCTTTATGCACAATTTCTTTTTTTTTTCGAAAAGAAGTTTTATTAATTAATGTAATCAAAGCGATCAACAATGTTACTTCTCTTGTTATTTGCTTCACGCTACACTAATTAAATGAATTAATTAGTCTGTTGGCGAGCGAGTACGAGAAAGAGAAGTGGACGGGCGCCTACGACTCAGCACCCCACTGCAAAACATGTGGAAGGCCGAAGAGTAGGTTGGCATAAGCAAAACTAAGTGATAGTGACCTTCGTCATTTTTCTCTGTCCTCTTAAGGTCGTCAAAAACCCGCAAGCTTAAACCGAATGACCCGGCGGAGGAGAGCCAATCCACCAAGGTTGCAGCAAGTGCCACGCAAAGCGGAGGAAGTAAGAGGGCGATGGGGACGGACATACAGTGCGAAGGCGCGGTGGGACCGTCCACTTCCCCGGCTCTCTCAGGAGAGGAGCAGACCGCAGACAGCAGACCAACCGGCCGCTAAAGTAGACACTAAAATTCAGGAGTTTCTATTGGCGGTCGAAAAGACTTTTATTTAAGGGACGGCAAAAAGGCTCCCGCCAAATATGTCATTATCACCATTAGGGCCAGTGTTTTCAGAACTCTTTAGGAGAGCTGCCACGTCGGCCCCTGATAGACGTGACGTAGTAGGGAGGCTACAACGAGAGGATGACATGCTGCGCTC
The DNA here is from genome assembly GCA_902825455.1 of Arctia plantaginis. Lineage (NCBI taxonomy): Eukaryota > Metazoa > Arthropoda > Insecta > Lepidoptera > Erebidae > Arctia > Arctia plantaginis. Next base: position 15,413 of record CADEBD010000592.1, read on the forward strand.
CCAGATCCCAGATGACCTCCTAATAAAAAGAGGTTGAAAAGCTCCGCCGCAGGGGCCCTCTGCCCCATTAAAACACTGGTGGGATCTGGAACGAGCGTCCCAGAAGCGTCAAAGAAAATATTTTTATAGAAAACCTAATTTTGCAAATTACCATTTTTGTTTTAAAGTGGCATATAGCTACTCCGTTAATCACTGTTTGTTTTTTTTGTAACCGTATAACTTAACTTTATTAGCTGTAAATAATTTTTGCTTGCAGTGCTTGCCTGTACAAGGCTACAATTAGATAATGATGCTTTGTAATGTAAAAGAAAATTGTATTAGTATAAGTAGTTGTTGGTAAGCCAAATAAATAAATAAAAAGAAAAGGGTGCCATCGACTTAGCCCGAGCCGGGCCCAGTAACTGACCGAATCGGACATGGCAGACCGCATGTGGCCTAAGTCCGGACAAGCATGCTTGGACATGTTAAACTAAAGGCAATGCTGAGAAAAAGGCGGCAACCACGACCCAATCCATTGGACGTACTTCTATCTTGCCACCGTCCAAAACGTTTAAAAAAGATTGCGCCACTGCCTCCCTCAGCTGCGTCTGTCACAATTATTTGATAAAGATCTAGAGAAATTATATTTTTGACGTGACAACGTCTTATAATTCGATGGAGCCGGCTGCACGCACGAAAAAACATGACGCAATGCGGCGTTACCTCGCTCTGAGGCGTTCCATTTAAGGCTTGAAGTGCAAGCGAGAGCGCGGAACGAGCTACTAAGGGGCACAATCGGCCTCCGCATTCGGCAACGTTCGACATCTTTCTCTCTCCTACTTGAGTCAGCGATGCGACCGCGGGGACAGCTGCTATACAATAATACATTTACATGTTTTCGTCAAGTATGAAGCGTAATTAAAATTTTCTTTTGAAAAATGCAACCATTCCATCAGTATATTCTTATGACGTTGTCACGTTCAACTATCGTCAGTAAACCGACTTTACAGACAACCGATTTTTTTTTTTTAATAACTAATTGAAATGGAAAAATATGTAGGCTAGATATGCTGTCAGAGCTGAGGTTTTAGTCTTTATTGTTGTCATTTGATTGAGTATTTGGGTAATTGGAAATCGAGGCGGGGGGACTTGGGTTCTGGAAACCTTTCTAACTCGTTGAAAAGCCACAAACAATATGCTTAACACTAACTATGAGGTCGTGGAGTCACGCTCGTTGAGCCGGTCGCTATTATTATGTTCCAAAGCTTGGCTATCCCACTACATTATTTTTAAGAAAACATCTATAATGCATTTCGTACACGTCATGAACCTCCTTTTATGCGTCAACTCTATCTCGCTATCTCTCTCTTTCTGAAGATAAATTAGCTTTATCGGTTTTTTAAGATCAAAGTAACATTTCTGTACAAAAATTTGACACGTGTAAACCATAAAAAAATACAAAGTAATAAATGTTTTTGGCTTTTTCGCTAAAGTTTAATTATTTTGGAAGTTTTAGCCAACTAGCGAAATTGAAAACAGTGTTTAACTGAACACTTCAGTAAATAAAATTTATATGAAACCTGTACTGATAATATTTTATTTTCAAATAAATGTAATATTTATTATTAAAATTTCATCTTCTTTTGATAGTAGAGTTGGCTTCTAAAAAAATATGTTGGAGTTTTAAAAAGTAATTAAGTATCCATTATTATAAAATTGTATACAATTGTTTTTACCACTTTCTTTGGAATACTTATGATGCTAAGTTTGAAGAAGTACAAAATGGATTTTAGAGTGGCTACATAGTAATAACCTTGTAACTTCTATGATTAAAGCCTATTTAAGTGTTCTCATAATAAACTTGTATGCATAGAAGATATATGTATGTTTTAATACGCTTCTACAGGGCAATTTTCTTTGTAAACCATCATAATGTTGTATGGTTGTACCACACACGTGATGTACGTGCACACTAGCACAGATGTGTTTGTGTGCACGTACATCATGTGTGTACATAAGTGTGGGTATGTGTATCTACACATACCCACACTTATACACAGGCCTTCATAACACCCAAACATAATTACCTTGTAATCTGTAACGTTGATGTCGTCTCCTTCCTGAGCTTGGGCGTTAATAGCTATGACACAGATTTTTTTTTGTAATAAATGAGTCTGTTATCTAACATCCTTAAATTCTATTTAGTTTTTCTTGTGACATACTAATTAATATTATTAGGAAGTATTGAATTTTAATCAGCTACTCCTATTTTTTTATCGAGGAGCTTCAAAATTCTTCAATAAAAATCGGAACTTACTAAATTTTATTGTTAAAAGTTCAAACTTTTGTGTTCGATACTTTTTGATGGTATAACTGGGCAAACGAGCAGACGGGTCACCTGATGGTAAGCAACTACCGCCGCCCATGGACACCTGCAACTCAATAGTCACAAGTGCGTTGCTGCCCTTGGAGTCAATCGAATTCCTAAAATTGTCCCACGCAACAATGTAGATTGTAAATCAGTTTCTATATCTCGTGGAAACAGACTCAAAAACATTTCAGGATGAAAGTCACCGTAGTATTTTTTTTAATGTAATTTTTATGATGTTCGTGGTAGCAAGCAAACAAACTCACAGTGAACAGGTCACTGGCTTACTAGTAATGAGTATATCTAAGGTTTTACAAACACGCAAAAAATACATATGTTTACAAACTCATCCAAAATTTCCAGCAGTAATATTTCACTCTCTTCCGGCCTTAACTTCGGGTTTAAAACGGGAGTTTTTAAACCCGAAGTTAAGGCCGTTTGTTAAATAAAACGATTTACCGGTAAAAACCTGAAACACGTGAAGGATTGTACATTTTTTTTATCTTAACAGATTTACAGAAATATTAATTATTCCATACATCTACGCTTCGCTTAATACCTTTAAATAATTTTCTCAGTTTGAAGTAAAATAAATAAAAATTTCGTTTTCATCCAATTGACATTTTTAATCACTTGGAAATAGTAAAAAAAGTTGATTACTTTTCCGCTTGATTTGTTTCTTGAAAATAATCGCATTAGATCTTTTTACTAATAAATATCAAGAGGCAAAAAAGAAGAAAGAAAGAAGTGTATTTCATGACTTTTTTGTCTGATTTATTAATTGATTGATACATAAACATAAATATTTACGTCACAATCTCAACATCTTTTTTTGACAATTTGGAATTGCAAAAAGAACCCTTAGGGCAAACTATTAAAATTGATATCTTTCTATAAAAATTACCAGTAACACAAAAAAACCATATTTAAATTTAAAACGGTTGTCTTGCAATAAAAGCAAATGTTGTAACTCACAGTCTGACATCATTGTTTTTCTATTTATAAATCTTACACAGCCATTAAAGTTTTATGTTTCAGTGACTTGAATGTTTAGTTATTTATCAGAGTGGGTTTTTCTACATGACATTCTCCACAATGTAAAATTAACTTTTGAATAATTTACGCTGTATTTGTTTAGGGGCACGGTAGATAGCGGATTGATCTAGCAACGCGTGAGTCTTTGGTTGTGTTTTTTAGGATCTTATAAGATTACGTTATAGTGATGTGTACTCTCCAATAACATAGAACGTGACTTTAAAGATTACAGTTTATGTAACATCTTTTCACTTTACTGCCGTGCTTCTGAACGTGTGGTCGGGCTTGACCTGAGTGATAACATGACCTCACAGAAAACTGGTGTTGAGTAATTCTTCGTTGCTTTTAACCGAGTAAATGAGATAACCGGAGTCCCAAATCCCTCGCTCTAACATTCGGAGGGAGAGGCAGCCTGTGGTTGACATTTCGTGAAAAAAAAAACGGAAGTGCGTAACGCGATGGGAGAGAGGGGTGTGCGTTACAACGTAAAAAGATAGGGCGCGCAATTTGATTTCACCACTAAGTGCGCGGTGTTATATATCAGATGCACACCTTGTATGCGACTATTGTAAGGCTCACTTCTTTTTCATCATCATCATCATCAGCCAATCGCAGTTCACTGCTGGACATAGGCCTCTCCCATTGTACGCCACTTAGATCGATTTTGGGCTTCTCGCATCCAGCTCCTGCCAGCCATCTTGCGCAAATCGTCACTCCACCTGGCCTGTGGGCGTCCTACACTACGTTTGCCGAGACGCGGTCTCCAACTCAGGAACTCGTTTTCCCCAACGGTTATCGGTTCTGCGGCTAATATGGCCAGCCCACTGCCACTTCAACTTGCTGATCCGGTACGCTATGTCGTGAACTTGGTTCTCTACCGGATCACCAAATTCCTGATGCGATCCCTTTGAGAAACGCCGAGCATAGCCCTTTCCATAGCACGTTGAGCGATTTTGAACTTGTGGACCAGCCGTACCGTAAGTGTCCACGTTCAGCTCCGTATGTCATGACGGGTTAGGACGCACGCCTTAAGACTTTCGTCTTAAGGCACTGTGGGATCGACGATGAGAAGACTCGACGTAGCTTCCCAAACGCTGCCCAACCCAACCGAATTCTTCTGTTCACCTCGTCCTCGAAGTTGTTTCTACCTAACTGCAATGTCTGCCCGAGGTACACATAATTTTGAACAACTTCGAGAACGGCACCGTGTACCGCAATCGGTTCCGGTAAGTACATGTTCGTTGAACATGACCTTGGTTTTAATCCAAGTTCATCCGTAGGCCGATGCGTACAGAAGTGTCAGCTAAGTCATTCAGCATTTGCTGTAGGTCCTGCAACGTCTCTGCCATTGATGACGATGTCATCTGCAAATCGCAAGTGAGAGATGTATTCGCCATTGATATTGATGCCACGCCCTTTCCAGTGCAGCGTCTTGAACATGTCCTCCATTGCATTTGTGAACAATTTCGGGGAAATAACGGCCCCTTGTCTCACTCCTCGATGCAATGGTACGGGCCTTGTTTGCTGATTCTGTACGTGGACGGACATGGTGGCGGCTTCGTAGAGACATCTCACTCACTTTGATGTATCGCCAATCTACTTGGCAACGCTGCAGGGACTCCAGAACAGACCAGATCTCGATCGAGTCAAAGGCTTTCTCATAGTCCACGAATGCTAGACACAGAGGGCTGATTATATTCTTCTGGTCTTACTGTATAATCCTGCCGCACTGTGTGGATGTGGTCTATGTGCAATATCCGCTCCGAAACCCAGCTTGCTCCGGTGGTTGGAATTCGTCGAGTCTTCGCGCAAGACGGTTCGTGATGACTCTCGAAAAACAGCTTGTAGACGTGGCTTAGAAGGGATATGGGTCGATAGTTCTTCAACCTGGTCTTGTCACCCTTTTTGACGAACAAGACGACCACACTCCTACTCCACGCTTCTGGAGTTCTTCCCTTCAAACAGGACAGCGTTGAAAGAGCTTTTGGAGCTCCCTTAGTACGGGTTTACCCCCGGCCTTCAGCAGCTCTGTTGTAACGCCATCCTCTCCAGGGGCTTTTTCCATTTTTCAGCTGTCCAAGAGCCATCTCGATTTCGTCAATGCTAACTTCTGGCAGGTCTTCGGTGTAGTGACGTGTTAATGTGGCTCTAGAGTCCTCATTTTCGGGATCAGGTCGAGATGCTATGCGAAGCGTATAACCGGCCATAGAAGCTTTCCACTTCCAAAAGGACTGCCGGCTTCGAAGCAACGACTTCTCCACTTTCTGTAGTCAACTTTGTCAGGTGGCTTCTTCCAAGAGATTGTACTAACACTTTTGACCCCCGATTTTGCTCGATCGCTCTTTCAATTGAAAGAGTAATTGGAGCACCGGAGGTCGTGTCGCACGAGTTTACTGATCTCTCGGTTTAGAGTCCGCTTTGCCGACAAAGTGACAGGTTGGGTTTTCACGTCGTTTCTTCATCAGCCCTAGGGTCCTTTCTAAAGCTTCGACTTCCTGCCCTTTAAACCTGCTTTTCACAAATCTCATCCCTTCTTCCCTGAGATCAACCACTTTTTGAGGTTCTGGTTTACTCGTTGTGTTTCCCCCCGGGAGCGAATGGTTTTTCCCGTTTTGACTGGAACTTTCAGATCCTGTCATGGCTTGGGGCCGGTTGGTGGAGCCTGGACTTTTATCAACAGACACGTTCCGCCTTTAAAATTTATATTCAAGAGCCCCCGACAAATCGGGGTCACACCGGTATTAAAAACCCATTTATCATGGAGCGTCTCTGAATTTGCTTTCTATCCTCATGATAAACGATCTCATTTCTGTCATAGCGTCGGGCTTTGCCATCCATTCCTTTGGGGGGCCGTTTCTTGAAAAAAATTCATCAAAAAAAGCCCCTCCCTTCAGGAAATTGCCCGCATTTGCCCCCATGATTTTCCCGCTTCCAATCCATGGGGCCACTACCGATTCGGGAAAATTCTGTACTCCCCTTTACGTTGAAGTCACCCCTAACACGTTTTGTGGTCTTAGTTGTGAAGTGGGGGGCCCTCGATATGTCTCGTACATATCCCCCCCCTCTCCCTCCGAATGTGCCGAGGTCGGGGCGTACCCTTGCACAACCCTTTAGGCTATACCTCTCGGGGAGCTTGATAAAGAGGGACGTCCCTGTTTTGACACACTGGAAATTTTCCCCAACGTTTCAATAGGGACTTATTTACCAAAAACCCAACCCAACCTTTTGGGTTGTTTTTTCTCCCTCGCGGGAAATACATTAGGTGGCCGCTCAGGGGTTTGGTGTCCTCCCCCCTCTCTTTGGGCTTCACTGCCCCAGGGTATGCCCCCTATCTTCCCAAGTTCCCCCTCAAGTTGCGCCAGATGCGAGTCCCGAGCGGCGTCCGTTGTACTGCCGGGGCAGTCGGTTTTGGTGGCCTCCCGTACCCAGATTCTTCGCACCCCTGCCCCGCCTTTTCCGAGGTCGCCCCCCATGACCAGGAAAAGCGGGGCCGCCGGGGGCTGGGGGCCGTGCCTTTTTCGTCTGCTGGGAGGGGGTTTTTTCCCCTAACGCCACGCTGGGGAGGCGGGTTGGCGATCGCAGGGCGAGCTTTGGCCCGGGAACGCTGCTGCCCTCACCGGCCTGTTTTTATTTTGCTACGCCTATTGGGATGGATATACCGCCTCGTTGGGGCGCCAAAAGCCTCTTTTGTCGTTCAGCGATGCACCGCGGGGAAGTGAGGGTTTGGCTGGGGCGAAAGATGGTAGTTCGCCCCTCACACCCATCATAATCTTTATAGTAAAAATATTAACACCATTTTTCTTCGCAAATTACGAATCTGCTAGTGCGTCCCTCCACAAAAGTTTTATGCCACTGGGGGAGAAAAGTTTAAAGTGTTTTATTTTAACAGGCGATTTAATGGGAAATTTATATATTATTAGTACAAAAATTTTTTAAAATTTATTCTATTTTATTTTTTATCGACAACAGGAGTTGTCCCTTATGTACATATTTAATGGTAGTGTTTGAATACAACGGACTTTTAATACTCTATTACCCGCCTTTT